>PISX010004056.1:5630-127538 GCA_004024625.1 Mellivora capensis | reverse complement strand
GGTCCGATGGTGTTGGGGCACTCTAGCCTGCTCAAGGGTGGGCAGAAAGGCACCAAGCTGCCACAGAGACTTTAGCCAGTATCATAGTTGCTGGCAATTGGAAGATGGGTCAGCATTCATGAAAAGGTAAGTGCGAAGAGGATCTGAGCTGGATCCCAACAGTGGCTGCTACAAAATTCAAATAATAATGAGACAGAGTTTCCACATGGGCCTCAAGCTACCAACCAGTGGACCAACCAACCCATGAACCAATTAAGAAACAATTATTCATACTGTGTTGTCTTTCTGAGATGTGAAATATACAGAGAAAATATTCAAGTGTTTGATTACTCTGCTGATGCAAGTAGCCACATTCCTATACAACAATTCTCCAGAATCAGAAATAATTCTAGGTAACATGGGTAAGAATTCCACCACTATTTTAATGAGTAAGAAATTTCCTCATATCCTGAGGTTCTTGCACGCTTATTTCTGTCTGGAATACTTCCTGTCAACCTTAATCTTTCAAGAATCATCTCAAAGGCCATCTCTTCCATGAGATTGGCTCCAAGGGCTAAACGAGCTAATCTAACATGCTTAACTCCCAGTGACCCACACCGGATACCCACAAGGTGCCAGACATGGCAGTGTACACACGTTCGTGCACTTGCACATCCGTGAGATGTTATGGAAACTTGCCAACAATTCAAACTGTTCGAAGTGACTGCCCAAAGCTAAGATAGAGAAAAAGGAAGGATCTATAACTCCCTTCCTCCCCAAATGGCATGTTCAAAGCAAAAAGGAAGCATGCACATAACATACAACATGCACATGCAGAAGCCTAGAAACTATCAGCTTAAGAGATATATCTTTACCCACTTCCTCATCTAGGTATATTTTAAGATAAAACATGGGGAGAAAGGGGGCAAGTTAGGTGTTCTTGCACTGATCCACACTAACCTTTTCCTAATAGAGTTAAAAAAGACCCTCCCTGGGCCTCCAAGTATATAGTTACTGACAGTGCTATGGTGATATCAATTAAAATGTCCCTATGTTAGAATGAGGTCAGCAAAGCTGGCGAGGACCGTGCAGGCCCTTTCTCATTAGCACCTACCCTGACCTGAGTCTACCATCTAGAAAAGAGGTTGGCTTTAGTGTGCACCTTTTCTCTTCTTCCTTTCCTGTCTCCTTTTTTTTTTCCCCTTTATATTTTTGTTTTTGTTTTGCTTTAAGGTCCCTTTTGTCCACTGCAGTAATACATAGTGGTCTACAGGATCACTGATGAATGATGACATAAGTGGGGAAAACCTTAAAAAAAAAACAACGGGATATTTGCAGAGTCCTAATGTCTCTCTACCAAATATTTATTAATGATGGTGGTGGTTTTAACAAACATTCACACATTCTTTGGCACACTTCCCTCCAGGAGACAGATCTTAATCCCCTGCTCCTTGTGCATGCTGGACTTAGTCCCTTGCATCTAACAAGGTATAGAAAAAGAACAACTTCAGAGTGGAGAAGCTTGGCAGACAACACCTTAACATGATCTGTCCTAGGTTTTATTGATAGCAGGTGTCTCCTGATGTGATGAGGCCAAAAGGCCACTTTACATTTGTGGTGTTTTTCCTCTGAATTTATAATCTCAGTCTGATTATGACAGAGCATCAGACGAACCCAAACTGAAGGACATCCCGCAAAACATCTGATCACTACTCTTTAAAAATATCAAGGTGATAAGTAAAAAAAAACCTGAGGAGGAAGAAACTTAAGGAGGCAGGGCCACTAAAGGCGGTATGGTACCCAGGATGGGATTCTGGAACAGAAAAGGAATATCAGTGAGAAAATTCAGGCCAAAGGAATAAAATGTTTAGCTAACAGTGTTGTACCAACGTTAATGCCGCAGTTTTGAAAAATGCCTCGTGGTTAAGAAAGATGATAACAGGAGGGGAAGCTAGTTAAAGGCTATATGGGAATTCTCCATACTTTCTCCACGATTCTTTCATAAACCTAAAATTGTGTCAAAATAAAAAGTTAAAAAGCACACAAACAAGCAAAAACAAAAACAAACAAACATACAAAACAATTGCATCTCTCTGTGATGGCGTAGAAAGCCTTGGGATAGGAGAGCAGACAGCTGGTTCCTGGCTTCAGCTTGCTCACAGACTCTGGCCTTGAGGAATTCCCCTCCCAGAACACAGTCCCTCCGTCTGTTCCCTGATGCAGGGTAGAAGGGGTTAAATGGTTTTCAAGCCATGATCACTAGTGCAGAACTTTGGTGGTAGGTAGGGGTGAACGACGAGGAACAGGTCCTGTGTCCCGCCTCGACTCCTCGAAGCCCCCAGCCCGAGCAGACCCATGTCGGTGTATCAGGCGTCCATGTAACGTTTCATCTGATGAAAGGTTTCTGGTGTAAAATGTTGAAAAGTACCAGAATAGATCATTTACAAGCTTCCTTTCTAAACTTACATTCGTCCTCCTCCGCCACGTCTTCCCTGAATTAACTAAGAATGACTTCGATAATCCTATCCCTCTCTGGAAGGTTTCTGTGGGCAGGAGCCAGGTCTGTTTACCTGTGTTGATCAGTCCCCAGGCTTTGTCGTGGGACAGAGTAGTCAGTACCAGCGGCACCAGGTGAACTGGTGCCGAGTTGCATGCTAGGAATCTATTAACCTCTTGGAAAGTAAGTGTGAAACACATCCCTGACCCCAGAGTCTTGCTAATATCACCTACTACCAAGAGATCTTGACTAAGACACAAAGTTGTAAGTTATGCACTGATGTCCCCATCCATGCCACATTTAAGACCTGGATCAATTTTCCCTTCCTCTAGGAAGCTCCCCTTGGTCCCTCCAGCTGGAAGTGACCTTTTCTTCCTCTGTGTCCCCCTCCCTCCCCCCACGCTGGTCTCTGGTCTGTGCCTCTGACATGGTGCTACCTTGTCTTCCCTGAACACTTTACCCAATGATCCTACCCGAAGACACACAAGCCTACAGGGCTCACCACAGTGCTCTGCATGTAGGAGATGTTCCACGAACATTGAAGGGGTGAATGAATAAGCTCTAAGCCTCCTTGTTTCAAGTTCAAAACAAGACTCTGACAGGCCTAGGTTTGAATCTGAGCTCTGCCAGTTCCTAGAGTGTCAACAACTCAGACAAGTTACTTAACATCCCTGGGGCTCCACAATCTTAAGTCAGCCCCTGGCTGATAAATGCTATAGTCCAAGATCACACAACTCCAGGGGTCTAACACAGGACTTGACAGGGCGGGTGGGTATTCAAGAAATATTAGTTGAATAAATAACTAAATGAATGGTAGCCTCTCTGAGCTTCTGTTCCTTTAACTGTAAAATAATACAAATACCTACCTTGCATCGCCGTAGTGAGATTAAACAGCAGAGCACAGTTATGCATTCAGCACGACACCTGGTGCATGGCAATTGCTCCATAAATGTTTGTTTCCCTTCCAGTCTTTCCCCATCAGGCATTTTCTCCAATGAGGGGACTAACTTAAGCACTTCTCCCAGCCATGTGCTTCATTACAGAGGCCAAATTAAGAATCCAAGGTGCTTACATTTGAGAAAAAGCAAAAGATGCTAGACCATGGGGTGCGGCGTGGGGTATAATGTATTCACAGTAGCTCAGCTCAGAAAACATCCAGGCCCCCAGTTGAGAGACTAACACAGCAATATTAGCATAACAGGTGTCTTTGCTACAAGAATGACACTTTAAAGACAAATCCCCCCAATGCATTCCCCAAACACAGGAGTGCATATTTAATTACACTTAATGCCATCTTTTCCCTCCAGCTCTGTGCTTGGAGGGGACATAAGACTCTACCAAGTTGGGAAGATTTTTATAGAAATGGCTTAGTTCCAATGCCCAAAGGAAAAATGTCAACAGTGGTGCTTCAAGGAAGGAGCTGTGGGCTTTCTTTGTTTGCTTGGAAAATACCTAGCTGACAAAGAAGACCATGGAATGGGAAGAGTAGAACACACTGGAACCCATGAGAGCTGAGTTTCACTGGGAGCAAGGTGCTGATCTCCACTAAAGATTATTTCCAGTACTCTAAGCAAATAAAATGGTGTCCACATAAACCATCCCAATTTTTATAGAAGGAAACTAAGGTTAGGAGGATTTGAGTCTTTTTCCCAAGGTCACACAGTTAATGACTGAGGGGCTTGGAGTTGAACTGAGACCTATCTACTCCCCAGGCTGACTGCCTTCCTCATTTGCTGTCCCAACAGCTTTCACTTAGTGGGCATGTGTTCTGGGATTGCATTCTACACATCATCTCACTGAATCCTTCTCCCATTCAGCAGTGTTTTCTCTATTTTACAAAAGAGAAAACCGAGGCTGAAATAGATTAATTAACTTGTCCAAGGTCAAAAGGAGAGGTAATATAAATCTGGGATTTAAATGCAAACATATCCATTTTTTATCCTCAACGTCATATTAGCTTACTGTGTAAATTTAAAGAAGCGAGTTCCTGTCCGTGGGCATTGGTTTTCGTCATTTTAAAAATTAGGGTCTTGGGATGCCTGGGTGGCTCAGTCAGTTAAGCTTCTGCCTTTGGCTCAGGTCATGATCCCAGGGTCCTGGGATCAAGTCCCACATCCGGGGCGGGGGTCTGTGCTCAGTGGGGAGTCTGCTTCTCCCTCTGCCTGCTGCACTTGCTCCCGATCTCTTTCTGACAAATAAATACAATCTTAAAAAAAAAAAAGTCCTATAAGGTTAGATCAAACTTCTTTATACACCTAACATGCCATGATTTTCTGTGCTTCTCTGACTTGAGCTCTTCTCTCTTTGCTACCTCAGGGCATCCCTAACCTCTTAATGATCCCCAGGGGATGCTGAGATAGTTGGTAAACGGAGTTTTGGCTTTACTATTGGGTCACTGGGTGATCGTAGACATGATAAATCTCTCTAAGCTTCCACCAGGGCTACTAATAATAGCTACAATGTCAATGCCTCAATAATGAAGAATGATTTTGAAGTTGATGTGTGATTATTATCTTGAGACTGTCAAAGTACTGTACAAATATTAGCTAGCATTATTATTATTATTACTGTTGTTGTTGTTCATAAGGTGTAATGCGTTCATTGAGGACAACTTCTACGTCAACATAGAGCTGACTCGAAAGAATAACTGGCCCTCGTTGGCCCCCACATGAGAATCCCCGTGGTCTGCAAGATCCACTCTTTGCAAATCCTCACTCAGATTTTAACAGACATTTTCAAATGGTTACTTGGAACACTGTATTGGAAAGATGAGGAGGTTTTGCTATAGCAAAGAAGCTAGAGACACAGACCTTGGCCTCTCGCAACCCAGGGTTCAAGCCTGAGCTCCATCATTTCTAACCAAAGAGCCTGCAGTTAGGAATAGATTAGATAAGGTGCTCTACCTGGCACATAAAAGACTCAGAAGACTATGCTATTATTAATACCAAAACGTTACCCATGCCCCAAATGCAGCGACCAAAAGAGAATGGGCCATGTACATGGACTTGTAGAAGTGGGATGGGCAGGGGAGGCTCGGGTGGTCCTTTTCAAAGCCCGTCCCCCCACACCCCTGCTCAGATATGTACCCTTTCATACAGTGGTAAAGGGTGAAAAACACATTTGTTTAAAATCCATCTGCTTTTTATAACTTCCAGAGACCAAAATCTGCACGGGCAGCAGTTCTCCGCTGCTCCTAATTAATTCCTAAACAAAGACCGCTCCGGCAGCCGCACACTTTATGAAGCCGGCTGACCTCCTGATGCAGAAATGATGACACAGATGGTGTTACTGTTTCACAAGCTCATTTTTCACTTTGTAGCACTTGGTCAGGCCAGCCGTGTCTTCACCTTCTGAGGAGCAGGAGGTGATCCCCAGGGTGGCTCTGAGACCCCAGCTGTCACCTCCCTTGGCTGCTGGCCTTTTCCCAAGAGCAGTGTGGGGTGGAACAGACCAGAAAACCATCAGCCTGGACTTTGATGGGTCAAAGAGACTCCCCCGTTGACGAACTTCTCATCCACAGGGTGTTTCCGAGGACACCAGCAATAACCATCACAGTCACCACGAACCGAGCGTCTACCGCGTGCCAGGTGCAATCCCGAGGATGCTCCTCTCTTATCTCATTTCATTCAATGCGATCTTTGAAGATATGAGTGCCGGTCCTCAGTTTATAGCCCAGAAAACAGGTTATTGGAGATACAAAGAGAAGGTCTGTACCCTACAGCTCGCGTTCACAGAGCACTTCCCCATTACCTCGCTGAGGTTTCACTCCACCGCTGTGAGGCTCTGACGGGTTAGACAACTTGTTCCGGGTCATACAAGCAGGAGGTGGAGAAACAGAAAGCTAGTGAGCTGTGGGTCTCTCCCTTAAGTTAGCTCTTCTTCCAATCTTGCTGGGGTTAGTCACTGTGCTCATGCTGAGGGCATGGGCTCAAGACTCAGCATCCAGGTCCCGTGTGACCTTGGGCAACCTCAGTTTTCTCATCTGACAAAGGGGCATATATTCACACATCTCACCTGTAAATAACCCACTAGCAGGCGGAACTTTGTAAAGTTTAACAAAGTAGCATGTGACAGTGACAACAGTGACATACATTTTCTTGCAATAATTAAGCAGAAACTGCTATCATCAGCTGTCTCCCCGCAATCTGTTAGTCTACACCCAGCACTTGACGTTGTGAGAAGTTCATGCTTGGAATGCAGGACATGATCACCCAGCTGTCTATCTCCCAGTCCCTTCACCTAAGAGTTTGCTGAGCTGCTATTATGGGCCAGGCACTCCCTCCAGCTTCTAAAAAAAAAAAAAACAAAACCCTCTCCTCTCCCTTCTTCCCTTTCCATTCTGTCCCCTTTCTGCTTTGTGATTACCTCCCCCCACTCTTTCTGCTTTTCTCCTTTGTTCCAGGAACAATTGCAGAGGCAAAGGAAAACATTATTGCAGCTTCCCTTATCCCCCCAGCCACTGGGAACTAGGGTAGCAAGAACCATAACACTTGGCCGTCTGAGCTCAGGCTGCCTAACGGAATTCCACAGACTGAATGGCTTGCAAAACTGAAACATGTTTTTTCTCCATGCTAGAGGCCGGAAGTCCATGATCAAGGTGCTGACAATGTTGGTTCCTGGCTTGCAGATGGCTATCTCCTCACGGTGTCCTCACATGGCCTGTTTCATGATGCCCAGGCATCACTGGTGTTTCTTCCTCATCTTATAAGGAAACTAGTCCTATTGCATTAGGGCCTTATTCTTACAAACTTACTTAACCCTAATTACTTTCTTTAGAGGCCCATCTTCAAAAACAGTCATATGAGGGGGTTAGGGTTTCGGTAGATGAAAACTGGGTAGGGGGGAGAGACACAGTTCAGTCTGTAACACCTGCCACTCTGAATATAAAAATGAGGGCAACCCAAGTGTCCAGACCGAATTTCACCCTGAACTTTAAATGACCTGTCTACAAAACTTTAAGCAAATGTCCACCCCTGGCCCCACCTAGACGTTCTGGCAGAGATGCAGGAACTCTTTTTTCTGGCACCAACCAACTGGGTGACTGTAAGCAAGGCCCTTCTCTGAGGCTCAGCTATAAAATGACATTAGAAAAAAAAAGAAGAAAACACAAAACCTACTTAATATATTGTCAGGAGATTTTAAAGAAATGTTAAATGGGAACATGTTCTATTAATGTTAGTGGGTCAACAGTGTTTGAGCATTGAGGATACCTACAATCTATTGAGAAATTTCTAGCTATCAGGAACCAAGCCTGCACATAATACGCATGCTTCCATTTGTGGCAATGACTTTGGAAAAGGAGGTACCATTGTTAGACCTATTTTTGCCTCAAGGCTCAGAGAAGGCAAGTAGCTAGCCCAAGATCACACAGTTAGCAAAAAGGCTGACAGAACCAGGCCCAGCTGATTCTCCCCTCCCCTCAGCCCTGCTGCTGTCATTATTATAAAGGTACAGACCTGCCCTGCAGGGGAGCTTCCTTTACCTGAGATCATCTGCAATGGGGGCAGGAAAGCTGCCCTGTATCTCCCCTTAGAAGGCCTTCAGGAGCTCTGTGAACTATCGAAACAAAGCCCCTGGCACAGACACCAACATCGATTTCATTCCTTATTAAGGAAGGCCACGACAGAGCAGGCCTCTCGATGCTTCATTAGGGGGACATCAGGACACTTCAGGACTATAATGAAAGGGGAACTGAAGAGGGTGTCTATGGGGAAAGCCCAGAGCTACTCTTGCTTAAGCCCCTGGAGAGTTCTAGAGAAGGAAGGGAGGCCACAGACAGGGCTGGACAAAGACAGGAACAGATGAGCTGAAGATGCCACATAAGAGCCAAAGCCTTCTGGCCAGTGGGGCAAATGTGGGGTCTAGATCCCATTTTGGCCTCTCCCTAGCTGTGTGACCTCGGGCAAGAGCATCTAACTTGATGGGCCTCAATGTTTCAATCTATAAAATGGAGACAACGATGCCCACCTGGCAGGGTTTTTGGAAGAATGCAATCATTTTCTTTTCTTTTTTTTTTTTTTTTAATGGGCAGGTCAAGGGTATGACTTTCTCCCTGCTGGTCTCAGTGATTTTCCACAAACACTAACTTCAGGGCTCTCCAGGATACAGATTCCCCAAAAGCCCCCACCAAGGATTCCAATCTAGCATAGCTGGGGCAGAGCCCAGGAAATTGCCTTATAATGAACACTCCAGGTAATTCTTTGTGGGAAGGGGATCTGGCTCCACACCTAGGTAAATACCAGCAGTAAACAGTAGGGCTTAACATTAAGCAATTAAAAAAAAATCCTAATGTATGAGAGTAATGCAAGAGATTTAGAGTCAAGATACTTGGCTTCCAGTCTCATGCTGTTCGTGATGCAGGAAATGCTTATTGTTGATGGACTTCAGTCTTTTCCCAGGTGACATGGACAAAACTCCCTGAACAATTGTTTTAAGTAAAATGATGTGCATCAAAGCTCCTAGCAGGTTACTTGGAAAATAAGTGCTCAATATTATTCTTTCTTTTTTAATTTTAAAGAATTTATTTATTTGAGAGAAAGAGCATGAACAGTAGGGAAAGTAAGAAGCAGACTCCCCGCTGAGCAAGGAGGCCAATGAGGGGCTTGACCTCAGGACCCCGGGATCATGACCTGAGCCGAAGGCAGACACTCAACCGACGGAGCCCCCAGGCGCCCCTTATTCTCATGACAGACACATTTTCACCTGGTCTTTGAAAGGAACTTGTAATACCCCACAACCATGGAAACCCATGGATAGAAACAGGAGCACAAAAGATTTTTTCCACCTTAATTCCAACCTCACAATTTGTTTAACCAAGCAATTTACAGGGGGCAACAATAATTGGTGGTTTTAAATGCTTCGATACCACCAGGCGCTACAATCCCGATAAATCATCCCCGACATATGCCCAGCTCCTCCAAGTGACAGATGACAAACAAAAGCAGGACAAGGTCCTCCATCACAGGCGGAATCATTGAGTTAATGGAAGAATTATTGCTTCTGAAATCCACTCCAGTCCTATTGAGGGGAACGTTCCAATTTATCAAAGCCAAATGAACATTAATTGCAGCAGTCTGGTAAGTTTTCCAGCCGTTATGACCTTCATTGAATTTTAATCCAAAACAGATAAGATTTCCTTCCACACAAGAGGAAACAACACAATTAGCTCAAAATGACAGCTAGATTAGGAAGCAGGCACAGGCAAACAACATACGCACATTCGTACTCACGTGCACCCCCACCCTGATGAAAACACGGATTCTGCTTGGCTTAAAAACCCAGCACAAAAGAGGTAAGCAGAGAAATGATGAATAAATACAATCACACATCTGCATAACCCCCCCCCAACTCCCTTCATTCAAGAGAGGAATTTCGAGGCAGAAGCCAAGATGGAAAAGGTGGCAGGCAGTAATGGAGACAGAATTTCTGTTAACTGCTGTAATTAATGTTATGTCTCATTGGGGAGAGATTAGGAAAAAACAGAGAGGGAAGGAAGAAAAAACAAGTATTATTTTGCTATTAAAGACGCCCTTGAGCTGGGGAACATTAGCAGCAGAAGTTTGAATCGGGTAATTGTTTGACTGTATGGGTGGATGTGCAGACAGGGCGATTAGCACGAGGCACTGAAACAGAGCTGCGCCGAACCTGTGTGTTTACGCTCCCGCAGCACGTAGCCAGAGTCCTTCTGTGGAGCACAGATCACAGCTGGGGGACGTCTAGCAAGTGTGGCGCGGCGGGGACCACCCACCCACTCAGACACACAAGGACGTGTGTGTGCACTATCCCCCAGTCTAGCCCCCAAAGCCAGCTCTGGCACAGACCTGTCACAAGACACCGAGTCCCTCAGAGACCTCTGGGGTTAGTTTCCTGTATTTTCACTCTAAAATGAGGGCATTGGACTAGATGTATTTTAAAGAGGCTGAGGGGGTTTTGCGGATATTTTTTATATTTTATTTTATTTTATTTTATTTTGAGAATTATTGGAAGTGTTGGCTGTCCTCATTTCCAGGCATTTACAATAAGGAAGAACCAGACGTCATTACCCACAGTCCAGAGTCAGGCCTGTCCTACCAACACATGGCATGGTACAACTCAACGGCTATGGAGATGGGCCCCCAAAAGTTCCTTTCCCCTCTTTGCCCTAGTAGAGGAAATGTCTTAGAGAGATCACTTGGACTCAGAAACAATTTTTTAAAGTAAACTCTGCACCCCACGTGGCACTCAAACTCATGACCCTGAGATCAACAGTTGCATGCTCTACTGACTGAGCCAGCCAGGCACCTCTAGAATCAGAAACTGAGCTGTGATCCTGGGCTCAGGCACTGGCTGTATGATCTTAGAACAGGATGTCTGAACTTCCTCATTTATCCGTGGTTTTATCATTTGTCCACCAAGAACAATAATAGTAGCAATATCAATGAAGTCAATGACACAACTTTTGTAGAGTTTACATGTAACCTCGTTTTAATTCCATGAGGTAGAAACTATGAGTCTCACCATTTTAGTGGGGGTAAACTGAGGCACAGAATGGTAATTTAACCACCACCACACTGCTAGTTAAGCAGTAAGGCCAGGATTCTAACCCTGGCAGTCCTGCTCCAGACTCTATACTCTGTGTCTTTAAATCTCTTATTCTGAATATAGGTTCACAAGAAGTTGCAAAGCTGTTCCAGAGAATTCCTTTATCCTCTTCATCATTCGGGTTCCTCCAAAGTTAAAATCACACATAAAAGAATAAGCAAAACCAAGGAACGGGGGCACAACGGTGGCTCACTCGTTGTGTCTGCCTTCCACTCAGGTCATGATCCCAGAGTCCTGAAATCAAGCCCTGCATTGGGCTCCCTGCTCAGTGTAGACCCTGCTTCTCCCTGTCCCACTGCCCCTGCTTGTGTTCCCTCTCTCACTGTGTCTCTCTCACTGTCAATTAAATAAATAAATAAATAAGATCTTAAAAAAAGAAAAAAAAAACCCAGCCAATTAACAACAGCATAATATCATTAAATAAACCACAGGCCTTCCTTGGATTTTACTAGGTTTTTCATTAATGTTCCATTTTGGCCCAGGAACCCTTGTGGCACTGAGGTTCCATGTCTCCCCAGTCCTCTCGTATCTGTGGCAATATCTCAGCCTTTCCTGCCTTTCATGACCTTGACACTTTTGGAGTACTGGGCAGTTATTTTGCAGAAGGTCACTCACTTTGGGGTGTGTTTGATGTATTCTCATGATGACAATGAGGGTATGCATTTTGGGCAAGTGTAACACAGAAATGACATTGTACCCTTCTCAGTGCTTCCTATCAGGGCATTCATCATGTCCATCTGTCTTATTCCTGGTGATATTAACCTTGAACACTTGGTTAAAGTAAGGTACCAGGCTGAACTGGTGGACCCAAAAGAGGTCCACATCCTTGTACCCAGAACCTGTAAACACTACCTTATTTGGGGGGAGGGGAGCTATTTGTAGATGTAATTAAGTTAAGGATCTTGCAAAAGGAGGTCATCCTGAATTATCCAGGAGGGTCCTAAATCCAATGACACATGTCCTTATGAGAGACACACAGACAAGAGGACATGGAGGAGAAGGTGACACGGAGATGAAGGTGAAGTTATGTACCCACAAGCCACAAAACGCCTGGTGCCTTCATAAAGTAGAAGAGGCAAGGAGTGGATTATCCCCTAGAGCCTGGAGAGAACACAGCCCTAAAGACCCCTTGAGTTTGGACTTTTCGTCTCCAAAACTGTGAGAGAATACATTTCTATTGTGTTAAGCCCCTTCATTTGTGGTAACTTGGTACATCAGCCCTGGGAAGTTGATACTCGTACCCACTATACTCTCTACGGTAAAGCTACCCTTTTCCTTCTATAATTAATAAATATCCAAGGGGTGATACTTTGAGATTCTGCAAATATCCTGCTTCTTCTTGAAGTTTTCACCCATTAATTTTAGTATACACCAGTGGATCTTGTCAGTAGTAATTATTACAGTGGTGACTGCGTAATGGTGATTTTCCACTTTCCCTCTTTCCTTCTACATTTATTAATTGGGATACGACCGTAAGAACGAGCTATCTCTTCTACTCCATTCATTTATTTGGTCTATTATTTCTATCAGTATTTCAGAGTCAATATTCTCAATAACTCCTGTCCAACTTAGCTCAAAGGCTGTTTGTGAAGGCGAAGCATGAGGGTGAATTAGGGGAAAATATTTTAAAGGGTCAAAGGAAAAGAAAGGGATCTTCTCTGAGTGCTGTTCTAAATGTTCATGTGTGTTTTATCATTTGTTTTTCTCCTCAGCAATACAAATGAGGTACCCACAGCCTCACTGTAAAATCAGGAAAAAGTAAGAATCAGAGAAGTTCAGAAATGTGGCTAAGGATAAACAGCAACAAGGGAAAGAGACCATTTGAGCCCACATCTGTCTGTCCAAACCTATATTATTTCCACCAAACCAAGGTGTCTTCTGAGCATCAGGAGAGTGGAAAAGGGAGGATTAACCGAAGGGGGAGCTGGGAGCTCTACTGTGTCCAAAGCCAAGTTCACCAGACATGTGGGCTGACTCAGGGCAAGGGGAGAAAAGGAATAAACAACGTGAACACTGCACTGCACACGCGCGCACACCCCCTGCGCTCATTCTGCATTGTTAGAAGACTGCACAAAAGCCCCAGGTTATGAAGGAAAATGAAATGTGCACCAGAAGCTGGAGGGCAGACGACATCCAGATGGCCAACAGACACATGAAAAAGTGCTCCACATCACTCGGCATCGGGGAAATACAAATCAAAACCACAATGAGATATCACCTCACACCAGTCAGAATGGCTAAAATTAACAAGTCAGGAAATGACAGATGCTGGCGAGGATGCGGAGAAAGGGGAACCCTCTTACACTGTTGGTGGGAATGCAAGCTGGTGCAGCCACTCTGGAAAACAGCAGGGAGGTTCCTCAAAACATTGAAAATAGAGCTACCCTACGACCCAGCAATTGCACTACTGGGTATTTTCCCTAAAGATACAAACGTAGTGATCTGAAGGGGCACATGTACCCGAATGTTTATAGCAGCAATGTCTACAATAGCCAAACTATGGAAAGAACCTAGATGTCCATCAACAGACAAATGGATAAAGAAGATGTGGTATATATACATAATGGAATACTATGCAGCCATCAAAAGAAATGAAATCCTGTCATTTGCAACGACGTGGATGGAACTAGAGGGTATCATGCTTAGTGAAATAAGTCAATCAGAGAAAGACAACTATCATATGATCTCCCTGATATGAGGAAGTGGAGATGCAACGTGGGGGGTTTGGGGGATAGAAAAAGAATAAATGAAACAAGATGGGATTGGGAGGGAGACAAACCATAAGAGACTCTTAACCTCACAAAACAAACTGAGGGTTGCAGGGGGGAAAGGGGTAGCGATGGTGTGGCTGGGTGATGGATATTGGGGAGGGTAAGTGCTATGGTGAGTGCTGTGAAGTGTGTAAACCTGGCGATTCACAGACCTGTACCCCTGGGGCTAATAATATATTATATGTTAATTAAAAAAAAAAGAAGAAGAAGAAACTGGAGGGTAGGGGCGCCTGGGTGACTCAGTTGGTTAAGTCTCTGCCTTCGGCTCAGGTCAAGATCTCAGGGTCCTGGGATGGAGTCCCACACTGAGCTCCCTGCTCAGCTTCTCTCTTTCCCTCTGCCCTCCCTCCCCACACTCTGTGCACTCTCTTGCTTTCTTGCTCTTGCTCTCAAATAAAATAAATAAAATCTTAAAAAAAAAAAAAAAAGCTAGAGTGTAAAGGTGGAAGTAGCTACCATGGAGGAAACAGACCACTCAACTCTGTCAGCCTGCTTACTACCCACCCCCACTAGACATCTCTGCAGTCTCTGGAGTACCTCTCCCCCATCCCAGCAGTCTCTGGGGTGCCCCTCCCCTATCTCTGCAGTCTCTGGGGTGCCCCTCCCCCATGGCCACAGTCTCTGGAGTGCCCCTCCCCCATCCCAGCAGTCTCTGGAGTGCCCTTCCCCCTTCTCTTTTCAAGGTCTTTGCACCTCAGCTCCTTCCACCTTCCCCTCTGCTGCCTCCTCTCAGATCCACCCTGCTGGCACCCACCTCCCTGCCTCTGCTGGGTCCTTCCCTGTGTGCCCCTGACTTCCTCCTCATCCCCCTCCTCTCCTAGACCCCTCCACCACCTTTTCTTGGGCTTGGGTTCTGTCTGCCCTTCCCACTCTGCTTCTGGGGTCTCCTTTCCTGCTTACTTTGCTGTGTGGTTCCTGCCTCCCTTTTGTTCTGTTTCCTCCTTCCCTGCCTCTGCTTCTATTGCTAAATCATTTCCCTTCTATTCCTGCCAATTTCCCTGTATTTTTCTACATCTCTTTCATTGTCCTTGGCTGCCTTTTTCTTGGTTTGTTTCGCTCTGTCTCTGGTAGTTTCCACACACCTAGCATAGAAGAGGTGCTCAGTAAATACTAACAAATGTCTGTTTTTCCTGTCTCTGTCTCTCTCTGCCTCCCTCTGTCTCACATGATGCAGGTTGTTTTGTTTTGTTTTGTTTTTGTACTTATATGCAATTTTCCTTTTTTAATTCCTATCCTGCATTCCATTTTGGCCAGAGGGTCCAAGCCACTGCCTCTGGGCCCCATTTCTAGGTTTCCTCTTGTCCCCTCCAGGATTTTCCGTCTGGCCTTGATTGTTGGCCCAGATGAATGGGCTGATCAGGAAGCAGAACATCCCTTGTCTGGCCTCATTTCCTCCACCTGCAAAATGAAGGTGGGGTATAGTCTGCTGCCGTTTGTGGCTGCCCACATGCCCATTCTCTGTAAAGGACTGCGTTGCCCTGTTCCGGCGTTGGGCTTGGTCACAGGGTGTGTTTTGGCCCTGGCCACAGAATGTGAGAGAACGCCCATCTCAGCACTAACTTAATCCTAGATTCCTGCCAGTTCTTTTGCTCATTCCCCCTGCCATGGAAACCAAAGGTCTCAGACTGGGGCTCCCCTTCAGCCAAAGTTCTGGAAGGAGAAGACATGCTGAGCTGAGTCACAGCGACAGCAGATGCCGACACAGAAGGTGCGTGAGCGATAAAGTGATGTCTGGTCGGTCACCAGGATTCAGAGTGATGGGTTTGTGGAATGAACACGTGAAGGCTGACTATTCCAGAAGAGCTGGGTTCAGCCAGGTCTCGGGTGCTTTCAACCCCAACGTTCCAACCGTAGTTTATAGTGCGGTTGCTTTTGGGGAAACCTAGCCAGATCTTTCATGTGCATCATCTCAGCTCAATGTGATGACTTAAATTTTGTTTCCAGTTTTGCAAATGACCGAACAAGAGGTAAAGATCTCCAAATTTCTACAGCTGCTAAGAGATAGAACCTCAGCTTGAAACTCGGGCTCCTGACACCACACTGTGTGGTCTCCACTTCACGATGCTGCATCCCTAAACGTTGTGGGAGGCAAGCCACACTTCCTAGTTGGCTCATTCTTCCTGTGTTCCCCTAAGTCTGGCTAGAGCCCCTGCAGGCTTTTACTGAATCCTTCCTTGTTGTTGAGGCAAGTCAAGGCCAAGCTACAAGTTCGTGTGATTCAAATTCTTAAAAATTCATAAATGTATTTGTGATTTAAAATTCTTCTTTCTGAAAAAAAAATAAATGGGATTCATGCAGTATGGCCCACTTACATAAAAATGTACTTATGTTGGCAAACTTCATTATGTCTTGCAACTGATACAAGCTTGATGATCTCGATTTACAGATGGAGATCCTAAGGCTAAGGAGATACATGATCCACCTACGGTCATGCTGCATGTGAGTGGCAGGCCCAGGACACCTGGGTCCCAGGCTATAGCTTCTTGGGATCCACGTGTCACAAGTTTTTTCCATCACTAGATTTCTGTCACCTTCCCTCCTAAAACAATCTCCCTTAGGGGATGTTCCCCATGACTCTGGGTCCTATTCAAAAGGCTTTTGGGACCTGCAGTCTATAACAGCTTAGCTTCCCCTGCCCTGGCTGCCCTGGGTATTCTTCAATGACATTGCTTATGAATAATACAGCGATAGCGTTTACTAGTGAAACTGTCCCCTCCCCAAAATAGATGTTGCACTCCTAATGCCCAGATCCTCAGAATGTGACCTTCTATGGAGACTGGGGCTTTACAGAGGCAATCAAGTTACAATGAGGCCATCATGCTACACCCCAATCCAATGTAACTGGCGTCCTAATAAAAAATGGAAAATGTAGACGCAGACAGAGACACACGCGCAGGGAGAAGGCCACGTGAAAATCAGAGCTATGCTGTCATATGCCAGGAAACTGCCAGAAGCTGGGGGATCGGGTCTGGAACACTTTCCCCTAGGGCCTTCACAAGAAGCATGGCCCTGACCACATCCTGACCTCAGACATCTAGACTCCAGAAGTATGAAAAAATACACTGAAGTCACTCGGTTTGTGTCCTTTGTTACGGCAGCCCTAGGAAACTAACACACTTATAGGGAGCAGAATCCTAACATCTCCCTGTCAGACTCTAACATATCTGTTTTCCGTGCAGCATCTTCCAACAGCCCCCCTTAGGCAGGTGCTTCTAACCTCAACCCATTCCAGATACGGAAATGGAAGCAGAGGGAGCCAAGAGGCCCTCATTACATGGCTAGTCAGTCAGTTATGGGGCCAGGATGTGACCCCGGGGACCCTGATTGACAGTCCTTGCACACTAGTTACATCCTCTGTGCCTGCATTTTCTCCAAAGTAGAACAGGAGTAACCACGGTATCTGTTGAACTGGGATTATTTAAAGAATTGCATGAGTTAAATACATGCAGATAGTAGAACACGAAGCGTTATAGCAGCTCTTGTTACCATTACGATGCCTCACTGTCCTATTTTCTCATTATTTTTTCCAGCTATTGTTTCTCTGAACATGCGATTCCCAAAAGTAAACACACTGTTTCAGGTCTCCTCCAGAACCTCTAAAACGAGTCGTTCAGAAAACTCGTCTTTCATTAACACAACTTAAAATGTGGAGCCACTTTTAGCAATCAGAGCCCAGAGAGTTGGCTCATTCTGAGCTTGTGGTTGACTTTTTAAAAGCGCTTTTTTTTTCTCCCTTTTTTTCTTGAAGATAGGATTGTCATTGTTAGGTTTAGTAGGCAAGTAAACCATTGCACAATTGAGTGATTAAATCAATGAACTAAGGAAGGCACAGTATGCTGTGAATGAATACTGGAATGGTTGGGGAAATGATCTAAAGTCATTTTTCACAGAAAGCTTTAAAAAGAATTATCCCCATATCACACAAATCCTTTAAACAAAGCCTCTGATTGAGAATGGTAATAATAATTTCTTAGATTTATGTGGCATTTTATAATCCTCAAAGTATTTTTCTATATATTATTATGGCATAGAGTCATAGATCCTGTAAGTTTGAAAGAACCACAATATGCATCTAACTTAACAGTTATTCCATTCAAAATCCTGGTGAATAGGGCCTCTAGCCTTTGCTTGCATACCCCCAGAGACAAGGAACTCACTACCCCCCATGACTCAGTTAATCCAGTATCAGACAGCTCAAACACTTGGAAAGGTCTGTCCTGGCCATGGACAGGGATGCTGGTCCCTTGTCACTGCCCCTTCACTGGGACCACCAGTGTAAATCTACAGCATTTGAGATGGTCCTTTGGAAAGAAATATGTTCTCAAAGATCTCCTTTCCCTCCATATCAAGCCCAAGATTTCCTTACATCCCCTTTCTCAACATTTGTCACCAATGTTTGTCACCAGTGTTGTCATTACAGCCATCATTTTGATAACAGCTACCACTTTTTGAGCACTTACAGAATACCAGGCACTGAATTATGCCCCAAAGCGAAGACTCTCGATCTGGATAGACTAGAGTCATAACCCCAGCTTCAGAACCCACTGGTGGTATGAACGTGAGCAAGCTGCAAAACCTTATTGACCCCCAGGTTCCTCATGTGTAAATGAGGGAAATGAGAGTATCGATCTTACAGAGTATTTGAACAATTAAATGGAACGATGCATGTGCTACACCTAGACGGGGCCTGGCATACAGAAAGTCCTTGATGATGGTGGCCATTATTGTCATTGTGCAGGACACAGGCATGTGTGAACTCACTCAGTACCTGGAAAAACTCTCAGAATTAGTTTTTACAGTTTTTTTTACATTTTACAGTACTGTAAAATCAGTTTTACAGAAGATGATTTTGATTCGACCAAGGTCATAAAGCAACCAACAGAGATACTGTTCAACCTTGGAGCTGACTTCCAAATCATCTTTGGATGACCTACCCCCCCACACCTTGACCTACCCACGGATTCCACATAAGGAGGGAGTCTACAAGCATTTGCTCATAAGATCTTATAACTTAAGCCATCAGCTGATGCAGAGAGAAGAGGGATGTTGGTCTATACTTGCACTGTTAAGAGTGGAAGATCTGGAATCAGCCTATATAGAGTGAAATACTGGGTTTACCATTTAATCTTGGGGCGAACAAGTCACACCAATAGCTACTGATTTTATTAATATCCCAGGCTCAGGAATTAACAAGCCAAAAGAGCATGTTGGGTCCACTCCAGTAGGCATGGACTGCAGCACGTTCCAATGACTGGCCGAAGCTCGCTGCCCCGCATGGGTGAGCAGAAGGTTTGTCCTGAGAAAAGGAAATGCAGAATACTGACCCTGGCATTTCTTTGACATTTGACTGGACAACCCGGGTCTTCTCACAAATGATTTCAAACCTTCACCAAAGATGAAAACAGTGCAACAATCTGAGAGAGCAGGAGCCACCTTGTCCTAAGTAACCATGGGCCATGAGTTTCAACTCTTGAGAAAAGCCTGGTCCCAGAACTGCCTTCTTGTTAGCCCCCATGGCTTTAGGCACAGAACTCATATAAACACACTGTGTCTCAAGTTTCTCACTTGTGAGATGGGGAAAGAGATCACAGCCACCGTGAATACCACTTTGAATGGCCGCTTAGGGGGGAAGGCAGCAAACCCTCTTTTTGTTCCTGCTGAACTGTGTGTGGCCAGATCAGCAAGGACAGAGTCTATTGAAGTCACCGAGAGGCATGCCCTCTAAGCCAAGCCATGCTGATGGGTTAGAGATCCTAGACACCTACAGTCTATATCTGGACCCCAGTTTATCCACTTATGAAATAAAAGGGTATAATAAACACCTCTTAAAGTTTTCAACCAAACTGCCCATAAGAGCTAAGGGTCTTACATGCCAAGCTCCTCTGATATAGGTATGCTGTGTTCCTACATGGTGTTGGTGGCACCTTCATTTATAGATGACAAAAACAAGGCACAGAGGCATTTAAACCTTTGTCCCACATCCCCCAGAGTGGTAAGTGGCACCGCAGGACTTTACATCCAGGCGCCCAGGCTCTGGAGTCTGTGCTTATCTACCTCCATGTCACTCTACTTCTGCAGAGGGGGCAGGTGTGTCCCACCTCAGAGAAGCCAGGCTGCCATCAGGAATACCTTGGGGTTCAGAGTTTCCTGGACAGGACTGTTTCTCTTGGGGGTAAGGGGAGGTCAAGTGAGATCCAGATCTTGGGGCCCTGAAGGCGGACAAGAACTGTCGGGACCACAAGGTGGTAGCCTTGGGCCACTCTAGTGCGTGGGCAGAGAGGGCCAGGTGCCAACCACCACCCGGCCTCCTCTGCCAGCCACATCTTCAGTTACAGGGAATTTCAGATTCGTGTGTGTCTCAGTGACTTCTTCCTTCTAAGTGGAACTCACGGAGCAGAATAAAAAGGTAAAGAACACCTCCAGTCCTTGGGGAGAGAGTGTGATTTAGTGGAACTAACACTGAACCCGGAAGCAGAGAAAACCCATTCAGGGCTCATTTATAATTGAGATGATACCATCTAGGTCACTGGGTTATGGGAAGGATGTATGTAAGTCAGCGTGGTGCCAAACACAGAGAGTGCTTAACCAATATTAGTCAAAACAGTCTCACTCTCAAACACTGAAAACGGGAAGGCATGCCCCATCAGGCCTTCTTAGCATCTGGTGGGGTCCCACACCCCATGAGGACTCTAGCGAGGGCCCTGAGACAGCAGTGCTCACCTCCTGCACCCCGAAGTCAGCATGCAGGCACGCACTGGGCTTGGCATGCGGCTGCATCATTTGCGAAATATATATATGGGAAAAGTCTATCACACTCATTCCATGAATAACACAAAGGCCTTGATTTGTTCCTCCACGTGACGAGCATGCGTTAGGTCCAAAATTAACACTGCTGTCTGGCTGGGCTATGTGTGTGTTTTTCCAAAAAGAGAAAACTTCCAAGCTCTTACTCAGCCCTCATCAGAGTGTCGAATGCAGTGTTAGAGGAACCAGAAGAACCGAGACCAAAAGCAAAACTCGGCCCCACTGGAGACTTTCAATAAATACCGTTGGCTGTTGAGATGGAAAAGAAAGAGGTGGGCGGTCACACTACTGCGCTGAGTGGCCCTCTGCCAATTTCTTCACCTCTCGGCGCTGTATCTCTGTCACACGTAGATTGGGAATAACGTTTCCTACCCTCATGCATCTGGCAGAGAGAACTGTGCTCAAAGAGAAAATAACGTCTTGAGGAGTGAAAAGCACTGGGGGGATGTCACTCATGGCTATTATCAGATCTCATCTTGAGCCAGTTAGACCCTGTACATTCTGCATAATGAACTTGTTTTTTCCTATCTACATGCAGAGATATCAACTCCAGTTTTTTAAAGAAACCATTAATATGAGCCTACATGCATTTTAGACCACCATTCAAGTGACTGACGTCCTAGCAGCCTTCTCTGAAGGGATAGCAGACTCCAAGAGCTCCAGGTCGTGGCTCCTGCAGGGACGGAAGGCCACTGCCCCCCTCTCTGGGCCCATAACTCCATCTCTCACATGAAGGTGACATGCCTGACTTCATGCTTTCTTGGAGAAAATACAATGAGACCATGTCCACAAAGGGGCCCAGCACAGTGCCTGATACGTGGTTAGATAGATGGTCCATGAATTTTTGCACTGAGAGAAAGAGTGAAGAGGACGAAGTTCAGGATTTGTAGCCAGACACACTTGGGGGTTCCAGTACCCAAGAGAAGCTCCTCTCGTATAGCCATGTGACCTTGGGTAAGTGTCTTGGCCCCTCTGACTCAGTATTCACTACTGTAACATGAGGGCAGTGAAAGGGCTTCCAAGTGTGATGGGGCTATGCCCAGCCCCACCCCAAGGGCCACCATGCACGGTCTACACTGCAGGGGGGTCTCATGAGGGTCAAAGTACCTGGCACGTCAAGGGCACTTGGGAAAGGGCAGCCCTGCTCCAACTTTGTTCTGACTTTGTTTGCTCAGACCTTCTTGGAAAGGCGTTGAATTCTGGAGCACTGAACCTTAGCCCCCGCGGAACAGGCCAAGCACGTGACAGATGTTAAATAGCTATTCCCAGAGAGGTCAGCCAAAAGGCCAAAGAGCGGGAGACCCTTTCCTCTCTTCTCTGAAGCACGACTAGCTTGTCACAGCTGACAGGTGATGGATGGGTACGCATCAGTCCAAGGGACACCACAGACTCCACTCGACCTTCTGCTGATCGTTCTAACCTCTCACGCTCACCCAGGTCTTTCCTCCCTCTGCTAGCAAGCCCCCGCCTCCCTCCGTCGCCCCCTCACCTCTCCGCCGTCACCCCCCACCCCCGGCACCTCGCGGCATCCCCGCTCACTCACCATCACAGAGATGTGGAGAATGTGCATCTGCTCCTCCACGATCTCTGAGGGCTCCTGCAGCGTGGGCGCGGTGGCCCGGGCCAGCTGGCCGGCGCTGCTCATGGAGACGTGGAAATACAGGGTCCCGTTCTCCAGCCACTGCTGCCTCCAGTGCACCAGCGAGATGTCCGCCGCCGTGCCAGACATCTCTGCAAGACAAGACCAAAGGCGCTGGGTGAGCGGCACGCCCCGCCTCAGGAGTCCAGGCCCGGAAGGAGCCCCTTGTGGGCAGGAGCTCAGAAGGCACCTACTTTGCACCTGGACGCCTTTCCCTACATCCAGTCTGGGAGCCAGAGACCCGCACTTCCCCTCAGAGATGGGTCACCTGAGACCAAAAATCTCCCCAAGCAACAGAGTGGCAGAGGCGGAATCTGAACCCAGGTCCGTCGGGGGCCCTTGGGGAAAGCACTGTCCATGGTAAAGTCATTCGTGCCTCTAAATCCAATGGACGGAAATGAAACTAAGCAAGAGACACAAGTGCCTACATTCTCCTGAGGGTACAGAGCTGGAAGAAGGTGAGGGGAGGACGTCTCCATCTTTGAGCAGAGCAGGGGCTCAGTTGTGACTCCTTCATGAGCTGAGCTAGAAGTAGGCATAGCGTTAGCTGTGGAACCTCAGAGCTGGACAAGCCCGAGAGAAAATCTGGCCCAGCCTAGGGGCCTCAGGATTACCCTTTTTAGGAACAGAGCTTGGCAACTGGGCTGATCTGAGCCTGTTTCTCCTGCTTCGGTCAGAGCAGCTCCGTTTTTTGCTAGTATATATACTGCATGGCCAGGAAGGGCACGCGAGCTCCCAAGATTCCTTGGTTTAAAATTATCTGGAAAGAATCTGCTCCAGCCCAGTGATCTCATATGACCTGAGCTGAAGGCAGATTCTTCACAGACTGAGCCACCCAGGCACCCTCCGTCAACTGGTCTTTAAATTATTCTTCTAATAGTACTTCCTTCCAATATAACCATACCAACAGCCTCTTCTCAAGTGAGAAGGATGGGAGCGTTGGCAAGCACAGGTGGTCCCCACAGTAAGATCATACTATTGTTTCATCACGCTGCTCCCTGGAGGGACTGCGGCCCTGGAAATGTCCTAGAAGGAAGGCCTATCATGGTGTCTTACTAAGAAAGAGGAAGGGCGGTTCCTGGAGAATTATCAAGACTTCATTCAAGCAAGAGTTACCACAGAGACAGAGGCACTCCATTGTAGACAAGTAGCCATAATAATGTCTGAGGCTTGGGGCTCTGGACCATCTTCCCAAGACACGGAGCTGACCAAGGGGCAGTATTCCCACAATCACTACAGATCTCATTAACGTGTATGTATACACACATACACACACACACACACACACACACACACACACACTTGAGGAGGGCTGATGGGAAAGCTGAGCTAGAACTCCTTATCCAAGCAGCTCTCCTTGTACCCCACTCTGCAGACCCTGGAGACGTGGAAGGGACAGTCACCTTGAAGAGATGATGTTTACTCACCAAATTCTACTGAATTATGCTTGTATTGCCCACTCCCCATAGACTCACTCCTTAAGATTCACAATCAACAGTCCTTAGGGAAGAGCATCTGGCACTTAGTAAGGGCTATAAAAAGTTGCTATTAATATTTATTATCATTATTATTATTAACAGGGACAGGATCTAATTCACCCTTGAGCTGCGGTGGAAAAATCCTTGAGACAGCCTTGAGCGCTTGCTTTCTCTCCCACTCCTAATCCAGTCCACTAGAAAACCTTTCAAAAGCTACCCTGAATGTATCCCTTCTTGGCTCTTCTCCTGCAACCACCTGGGCCAACGCACCACCCTCTCTTGCCTGACTAGCTAGCTACACGGACTTCCTAATAGGACTCCCCTCTTGTTCTTTCCCTCGCTTTTCTGTCTATTCTCACCCAGAAGCTGGAGGAATACTGGCCCAGCCTGTTCGCTTCCATCACTCCTTGACTCAAAACCCTCAACAACCTCTACCTCATTCCAAGGAAAAGAAAAGGTGGCCAGAATGTAGTAAGTTATGAGCCCAAGTGAAAACCCACCTGGGTTTCACCTGCTGTGTCAAGACTCAAGCGGAGAAGGAGATAACCACAAGACTTCATCAGCAATTAGGACATGGGGACCCCAAAGGACACCAAGAGCTCACTGTGGGACACTGCGGGGAGGAGTCTGGCTGAGTGCCAGGGTGTGAAGCGGGTCTCTCTCCAGTGCCTTCTCTCCTCCCACCGCCCCAGCTCCGGGCATCAGCACCTGGAGCACTGGCAGCAGCTTCTTCTGGCCACTAGCCAGCTGGGCCAAGGCAAGGTGAAGACATTATGGTAAATGGGCGTGCTCAGTCCCTCACTCATGTTTCTTTCCAAGCATCAAAGCCCAGAACCAGAGGCCCAGAGAGCCCCGGGCTACCGGTTGCCCTGGAAATACATCTCTTGTGCAGCAGCTCGCGAAGAAGGACTCATGGGCCAGTGGCTGCAGGCCCTGACCAAGCCTCGTCTGACTGCCACAGCCTGGGACCGAGGAGGTGGAGCGAGTGAAGGGAGGCTTGCTGAAATCTGCGGTCTTCATTCCTGGAGCTCTCTTCAGCCTGTGCTCAAGATCCCACCAACAGAGAAGCCCCCGCTCCCCACATTCAGATCATGAAACAGAGGACCAGCCAGAGTCAGCCCCTCACTTCAGGCCACTGGTGAACCGATGCCCAGCTGGACCCAGTAGATGCCCAGTCCGCACAATCGCTACTATGCTGGTGGCTCTTGCAACATCTCCTTTTTCTTGACTAAATTAGCCCATGAACCAAAACTAGATTGAGCTCTTTGTTTGCTACAGCGATGAGTGCACAGTCAGCAGACAGTAAACGTTAAATGATAATAACAGTGTGTGAAACACAGTAAATATTGAATCACAGAGATCGGCTCTGGACTCACTCTATTACAAAGGAAGCAACTGTTGCTGAGGTAGGGGGGAGGGCCATGGGGCCTCGGAGAGAAAACCACCCTGGCGGAAGCAGAATGACCAGCCATTCATCACCGCATTCATTCATTCCCTCATTCATTCCCTCATTCATTCATTCATTCATTCATCCCCTCACTCATTCATTCACCATCCATCCCCTCATGCAGTCTTTCACCATTCACTCATTTATTCCTGTATTCATTCATTCATCCTCTCATCCACCCATTCATTCATTCATTCATTCATTCATTCACATGTGTGTGTGTGTGTTCACTCCTCATCCAACACACATTATTGAGGACCTCCTCAATTGTGGGCACTTTAGTAGATCAGAACATGGAGGGAAATGAGGCCCAGTCTTGCCTTCAGGAAATTCAACCCTTTAGTGGCAGAAATTCTCCCCACTCCCCAGCTGGCATCTCAGTGCCCACACATGTGCACCTGCCCATGTGATATGGCCCCAGACCCTGCACGTTATCCTGACCCACCTGCTAGCAGCATCCCCTCCTCATGTGTTCCAGCCCTGCAGGACTTACACCTGTTCCTCAAACAGACCAGGTTCACTCTCGTCTCAGGGCATAAGAACTCTCTGTCCTGTCTGTCTGGAACTGTCCCCCCAGACCTTTGAGCCCCCTTCTTCTTGGCATTGGCCTCTCAGTCCAAGTGACACTTGCTCAAAGAGGCTCTGCCTGGGTTAGCTGAAATTCTCCTCTCTGCACACATCTACAGCCTATGGTATCCCCTTTACAAAACCTTTTTATAGCATTTAGATTAGATTAGATTAGATTAGATTAGAATTAGATTCATTAGAAATGAATCATATGTATTTTCTGAAACATGTGTTTAATGCATGTCACCGCAGGAGAGCAAAGACCTCGCTTACTTCCTGCCATATCTCAAGTGCTTTTAAAAGTGCCTGGCACACAAGTGCTCAGTGAAAAATTACTAAGTTGCCAGTGATGAATACACACACACACACACCCATAATAAGATTATGGAGGTATTGTTAAGCCTCATTACAGAATTAAAGAAAGAATAAGTAAAGGTCCATTGAGAATATGAAGGTGTGACAGGAGTCTCCTAGCTTAGAGACAAAGAGCTACTCTAAAAACATGGTACCATGAGCGTTACAGAGAATGGGCATATTGTTGGCTTTCAGAGGAGAGAAGGAGGCATAGAGACGGCCTGGGCAGTCGGGTATCTCAGGGCACTGAAGCCACACATGTAAGGAGTGTGGTGGGACATCAGTTGGAAATATACTCCAGACACAGGGTTAAGGGCTTTGAATCCCGGCGACAGAGTATATTCTCCTCGGCATGCAGTCCGGAAACAGCAAAATACACTTGATCAGAGAGCCAGTCTTGTGTCCATTAAAAACAGGTCAAAGAAATACTAGCATAACCAAGGCCAGCTTTTGAAATTCCCTGCTGATTGATTTTCCAATTGCATTTTCCCCTTCCTCTTCCCCAAGTCCTTCCATATAAACATTTCATTGAAGTCTTCAAGTCACATTACAATCAAACTTAAAGCAAAAGGGGGACTAAACGCATTTGGTCGGGAACCAAGACGATTCCCATAAAGGCAGATTATGCTGACATGATGAATATAAAATGAAACAGCAGATATTAAAGTGGGAGAATTGGTGCACC
Organism: Mellivora capensis; assembly: GCA_004024625.1. Classification (NCBI taxonomy): domain Eukaryota; kingdom Metazoa; phylum Chordata; class Mammalia; order Carnivora; family Mustelidae; genus Mellivora; species Mellivora capensis. Next base: position 100,737 of record PISX010004056.1, on the reverse strand, counting down.
ATGCCTTCCGGCAGTAGGCTGACTCCAGTGCCTGCCTCCCTCCCACATCAGAGAGCTTGGTTTTATATTGGAATCATAAACAAACACAGGGATTGCCTTTTCACCTTTCTCTTTTCTCCCCCCATGGGCCGCAACTCGTGAAATATTCAATAGGCTCAAATCCCCTCAACCGCCCCGCTAAAGCCAAGCGAGAGGATCAGGCTTCATCAGTGATTCTGGGTAGACGGCCATCCTGCCTTGGCAGCCACAGATGCCTTTCAGCCTCCTGGAAAAGAAATAAAAATTCCCGAAGGCGTGTTGTGCTTTTAATTGGCTTGTTCTTCCTAATCTATGGCACTCATTGTGTTTTTATTTAATTCCTGAAGGTCATTATGAAAATAAGCAGCTCTTCTGATCACCAGCCATCTTGGTAACATCTCCCAAGTGGCTAACTTACCCGCCTCCTGATTCCACAGCTCCGCTGACCCTCCAGCAGATAATTCACAGAAGGCCGGAGAGCGCTTCTGATGAGTTTGCAAATAGTCTTTTGCTTCACCCCGGGGGGGTGGGGAGCAGACATTACATGAGATGAACTCACCGCCTAGGTACAAAGAACTGAGGAAGGCAGAGATGTTGACTTCAACCGCCCTTGCCATTAGCTGTTCCGGCATTCATGGGGGTCATCCCGCTGAGTGATCTTGGGAAATAGATCTGACATGCATGCCCTCCTTTTCATCTCTACAGCGGTTGGCTTGATGCTAACCTTCATCATCCCTCTTGTAGAATACCTCAAATGGCCTTGCACCAGTCAGGGTCTCATCCCAGAAGAAAAGACACACTCAGTGAGGTCACTGAGAAGTATTTAATGATGGGCTGTTTACAAAGACTTTGGAAGTATATTAGTCAGGGTTCTCCAGAGAAACAGAGTCAACAGGACATATACAGATCCATAGAAAAAGACTCATTTTTTTTTTCCTCCTCCAGCTTTATTGGTTAGTTTAAAATTACATTTCTATTTTCTAGGTATGTATGTATGTATGTATGGTTATGGAGTCAAAATGTCCCCAAATCTACTGCCTTCCAGCTGGAGGCCCAGGAAAGCCAGTGGCACAGTTCCAGTCCAAACCTAAGTCTTGAGCATGAAGGAAGCCAATGGTATAAATCCCAATCTGAGTCCCAAGGCCCAAGACCCAGGAGTGCTAATGCCCAAGCACAGGAGAAGATGGATGTCCCGGCTCTAGCAGAAAGCAAATCTGCCCTTCCTCCACCATCGGGTTCTATCAGGCCCTCAGTGGGTTGAGTGATGCCCAGCTCCCTTGATTAAGGCTTTTCTCCTTTACTCGGTCTACTGATCCAAAGGCCAGTCTCTTCCAGAATCCCCTTCACGGACACATTCAGAAATAATGTTTTACCAGCTCTCTGGACATCCCTTAAGCCAAGTCAAGTTGACATATAAAATTAATCATCATGGGTAGAATTAAGGCAAACCAGTGTTGAAGCATCTCAAGGTTGGCAACAGCAAGCAGCTGTCACCACCCTAGGCCTGAAGGGATGACGGGTGGGAGATATGTAAAACCAGGAAACAGCCACAGCTGTAGGGAAGGACTGCCAGACAGGAGCTGTGGCCTCCAATAGAATATGCCAGCTACTGACAAGGCATGGCCCATCATGGGTGTGGTGGGGTAATACATGCTCCAATCTCACTCTCCCTCTACCTGCTAATCTCTTGCAGGTGCCTCACGTGGGCCAACTCCAACCAAACACCCAAGAGTAGAGCAAATCATACAGGTCAGCCTTCCAGGGCCCTCAGCAGGGAAGAAAGGGTGAAGCGTGGATCTCAAGTCAAGCGGCCAGTGGAAACCACCTGGAAGGTCCCACATGGCATGCTTACCTGCAGGCTTCCTCCAACCATCATGCAAATGACTACCAGGATTAAGTTTCTAACCTGTAAATCTGACCACATCATTTTTTTGCTTGAAATCTTTCAATGACTCCCCTCAGGATAAAATCTAATTTTAGGAGCCTGGCCCCTGCATTTCTCCCCTCCCTTACTTCTCTTCACTCCTTTCCCTGCACCGACACATTAAATCTGATCAAATATTTATGCAATCTCCACATCCACTATGCTCTTTCCTAATTCAATGTTTTTAAAGATGCTTTTTTTTTTAAAGATTTTATTCATTTATTTGACAGAGAGAGATCACAAGTAGGCAGAGAGGCAGGCAGAGAGAGAAGGGGAAGCAGGCTCCCCACAGAGCAGAGAGCCCAATGTGGGGCTCGATCCCAGAACCCTGGAATCATGATCTGAGCCGAAGGCAGAGGCTTAACCCACTGAGCCACCCAGGTGCCCCCCCTCCTTTTTTTTCTTTTAAGGCCAAGAGAAATCAGTTTAATTTTATAGCACATCATTTAGTTGACTCAATTGAAGACGCCTCTTCAGAGGCTGGGACAGCCTTTGAGACTCAACCCTATACCTTCTTTGGAAGATCTCAGTGACCCCCAAATGAGCTAGACATTCCTTTACATTCCATTCCATAAGGAGGGAATATGGTGTTCTATGTAATACCACAGACCCTGAGAGACGAACTACTGGAATTTGCATCCCAGCTCCCCTGTGTGTCTTTGGACAGACTCTTTATCTTCTTTGTGTCTCAGCTTCCTCATCTGTTGAATGAGGATAATAACGCCTGTCTCATAGAGTTCTTTTGAGAATTAAATGAGATAACATGAGAATTAAATGAGATAATTAAATGAGATTAGCTTCGATCGTGGTCCTAAGCATTCCAGTTATAGGTGTTACGTCTCAGTTCAGCCGCCCTAGTATAACACCCTATTTTACCACTGCCTTGGTCTCTGGTATTTATCTATGTGGTGTTTGGTATTGACCCATGTTAAAGTGGTATGTTTATACAGCGGACCTCTCTCACTGGACTCCAGTGCAGGGACACATCAGAGCCATTTGTGTACCCGAGTGCCTGAGACAGTGGCCAAATGCAGGGCAGAGGGCTCCGTAAACGTTTGCTGAGCTGAGCTGGACTATCCCTGTATCTGAATTCAAGTGGGCACTCCAAGAGGGCACAGAGAAGAAATGCCAACTCAGGGCAGCCATGATGGCTTGATTCCCACAGAGCAACACTCCAGAAATTTATTTAACATCTGGCTCAAGTTTAGACACCCTAGAGAATGCAAATGAAGAGAAAGACAGACTTTAAACATCGAGGAGTTTGCGATTCTCATGGAGACAGACAGGAAGTTTATATAGAAAATAGATAATCCCGTGGTTCTGTTTAGACATAAGTATGTATATATACGGCTGGAAAGAAATAGACTGGAACAAAATACACCAGATCATCAAGAAAGTGCTCTTTAAATGGTGAGATCAGAGGTAATTTTAATCATGATCTGATTCATTTTTCTCTACGTTTTCTACACTGAATATACATTACCTCTGCATCTGATAGATGCAGATATATGCTCACTTTAAAGATTCAGTCAACCAACCTTTTCTGAGATCTGGCATTGAGGGACTCTATCCTCAGGAGCTTGGGCCAACGAACAGAGAAAAAGTATGTCATAAGTAACTAGAAGTCAAAGTAGAAAGCTTAAAAGAGAGGAGATGACTTCTGGCTGGATCTAGAAAGTTTCTTTGTGGCAGAGTCTTAACAGATGGGCAAGATTTCAACAAGTGGCCATGTGACAGAGGGCACTGTGGATGGAGGAATGGCACAAAAGCGAAGGCAGAATTGCAGGTGTGCAAAGGGTCCAGTGGGAGGAAGCCAGTAGAAAAGACAGAGGAAACAGAGACAGAAGGCTAGATAGCAGGTCTGCAGAGAGGGACATGAAGAGGGGACTGCCTTGTCTTAACTATAGGCTGTCTTCCAGGCAGAATAAGAAATATTAGGTTCCACTTGGGGCTCCTTCATGCAATCAGACCAAGCCCTAGTTTAGAGGCTAATGAAGCTCTCCAAATACCATAAATGAAAACCTCTATGATTTTCTTTATTTGAAAGCCTGTGTGTGGCAGGAAGAAAGTTGAGCCAGCTGTCCTACTCATATCACACCTAACATAGAATTAAGAGGAAATAAAGCCATGCCTAGCAATGTGCTCAGAAATCTGCAAAGCCCCACACTTCATCCTAAAAGCAAATGCACTCATTATCCCCATCATTCAAGAATCTAACTTCCATAGGGCACCCAGCTGGCTCAGTCAGTAGAGTGTACAACTCTTGATCTAGGGGTTGTAAGTTTGAGCCACACACTGTGCGAAGAGATTGCTTGAAATAAAAATCTTCAAAACAATAATATAGTATCTATAGATATTTATTGACTACCTAAAATGTGCCAGGCACAGTGCTAGGTCCTGTGGCAAAAAGATTGGGCAAAAAGACCAATTTGATTGCCAAAAAGATTGGGCAAAAAGACCAATTTGATTCCATTCTGGAACGGATGTTCCTCCATGGACACTAAGCAGTAACAACACACCATCTTGCCCTCCTTCGGTTTCTTCATCTGTTTACCCATCAATCATTCATTCAATCCTAGTGCAAGATCGTGTCTGTCTAGCTAATTGCTGTCCTCAGTGCTTAGCATACAGTAGGTACCCAATAAATGTCTGTTGAATGAATGCACCACTCATTGCACATTTTATGAGTTCCCTGCCCTCAAGAAAATCACAATCTAGGAGGACAGAAAAAGGAAGATCAATGAAGGGGACAACCCTCTGGTACTGGTCACGAGAGCATACACCAGGTGTTACATGAGGAGGGGGTTAATGCTCCTCATTTATCAGGGGTCTGGACAAGGTAAGCAGGCAGAGTCAATAATCTGGACATTTTATAAGTCTACAAGGTCCTGATGTCAGACCAGGTTACATGTCCGTAGATGCATCACTGTGGTGTGCAGTGGGGAGGCTGCTTGGGGGGTAGAAGGTGGAGAGATGGGGTGGGGCTGGGGCTGGGACACAGCCAGAGCAGTGGCAGGTGGAGAAGAACACCTCAGGAGTACCTTAGACCCTCTTCTTCCCGGCTCCCATCTGTCAGCTACCTCTGCCTTTGCCCCCCACCCCCAGTATGCCCCCTCCCGCTTCCTTGGGGAACTGTGTCTTTTACAAAATACCTGTTTTCCCTAGCCACCCAGTAGAGATAAATAATCCAGTTATATCCGGTTAAATAAGGGAGGGGAAGAGAATTAAGAGTTATCGGCAAGGGAGAAGAACACATCGTTTCAGATTCCATTTGAAAATAGATGGATAGTGGATGGAACTGGATCGTATTACTCCTGATTATTCTCTCCTGAACCATTTACCTCCCTCCTTGCTGCATTTTTTCACCTGGTCTTTCTTTGTTGTTTAGCTTCACTATATGCCCTTGGGTTTCTCCGTGTGTTTGCTGTTTCTCACTTTCTTTTCTTACCTTAATGCACCCAAACGATCAATGAGTTTTTCTTCCCCTCCCCTGTTCCACAACACTGCAAACTGATGGGGAGAGGGAGCCAAAAGAATGGGGACAGGGACTAACTTTCACCAACATCTGTTTATGTGCCGAACATTCAGCTAGAGGAGGAAAACCCACATGAATAAGGGAGACAGAAAGACACCCACTGTTCAGATGTGCTGTCTTAGGTCCCAGCAGGGGACTGGATTCTCCCATGGTCCTCCATCTAGTAAGGGGCAGAGCATGAATTCAAGCTCCATTTCCCTTACTCCAAATCCAGTGTTCGCCCTGCTTTCCTAACCAGGCTGAGAAAAGGAGTTTGCACATTTGAGTAAAAAGACAAGAGGGTCCAAGTCCACACTGGGGGTGTGATGTAAGTACCAGGACAGTGCCTCCCAGTCAGCCAGATGCTCAGATCACATGTTCCATCATGGTGAAGTCATTCGCTGGGGTTGAGTATTTCTGTTGAGCCCTCTGTTTTTAAAATGCACATCTGTCTTCGGAGAGGTATAGGAAGCATTCTGTCTGGGGGTGAATTAAGTTTTTGTTGTTTTTTGTTTTGTTTTGTTTTTTTGTTTTTGTTTTATTTGACAGAAATCACAAGTAGTCAGAGAAGCAGGCAGAGAGAGAGAGGAGGAAGCAGGCTCCCTGCTGAGCAGAGAGCCTGATTCGGGGCTCAATCCCAGGACCGTGAGACCATGACCTGAACCGAAGGCAGAGGCTTTAACCCACTGAGCCACCCAGGTGCCCTGTGAATTAAGTTTTTAAGACCACTTTGCTCCTTCCTCCTGAGAATCCTTTACCAAGTTAGGCTTACCCCCTAAGCTTCACTTGTCTCATACGGAAAATGGGAATCCTGAAAGCAATCTCTGAGTGACTCGTGTTGGAAGAAGCCAGCACAGCACTTAACACCTGCGTATTCCCTGACAGCTATCTGTCTTCTCGTCACTCCTTGTCTATCTCACCACTGTCGAGACAAGAATCACGTTGTTCAACAGCAGTGGGGGATGGCATGATACCAACTGCAGCGAAAAATGAGGCAGAGGTTACAGATCAGACTTCCTGCTTCACTTGGAAACAGTATCTAGGACCCTTCTGTCTGGAGCCCCAGTTCCCCCCACCCCTTTTAAGTCATCTCCATTGGCTTCAACCTGGAATCATAGAAAGCCTCACAGATGAAGGAATGTAAAGGAATGGAGATCAGTGATCTAATCCACCATTTTACTGACTGGGCATTGTAGACCAGAGAGGGGTAACAACTTGGCCAAGATCACACGGCCTCACAATCTAATGTTCTTCAAGGATCATAAGGAGGCTAGAGACAAAGATTTAGGGTGAGGTGAAAGGTGAAAGCCCAGAGGTGAAAGATGGAACCTCCCGGACTCCTTAAAAGTGGTTTCCCAGCAAGCGGGGGAGGGTGTAGAATTCCCCTGGGCCTCCAGGGCTCCCTCAGCCCTGACTAAAGATTCTACAATGACAGTACCTTCTACCATGATGGTTCCCCAGCCCTCTCACCTCAACCCAGAGGGTTCCGGGTCTGAGTGCCCAGGCCTGGGTTCACACCGGACAGATAATAAAATGGGGTGAGTCAGGACAGCCTGGCACTATGCAGTGTTGGGGCCAAGGGAGGAAAAATGAAACTTGTAAAAACCAAATGGGCAGCCCAACAGAGACTAAGAGGGTGCACAGAGCTGCTACGGATGCCACCAGCTACTTGCAGCAAGGTGGGAGACACTGGACGTGGAGGCACCCCTTCCCGTGATTAATACGTCCCGATGCCAGATATTGGTCGACACCCACTGCCTCTGTATGGGAACCACAGTCCACCGGCCCCAAGCCGCACTGTGGCCTCCCAGTTTCCATCATGCTGTACTTCCTGCCTGAAATGCCCTAATTCCTCTTCTGCAACACAGATATCCCTGTCCTTCAAAATCCAGCTCAATTACCTCCTCCAAAGAGCCCTGCCCAAGATAACCTTCTTCCTCCCTCCTCTGAGCTCTAAGCTCCTCTGGCAGGTTTTCTACTCCCTTCCCTGGTTCGCTAACCTCACCAGTCTGCAATCCTCATTTCCTTTGCTAGGTCATGAGATTCTTCTGGGCCAAGAGTTGCTATTATCTCTCCTATCTCAGCTTTTTTTTTTTTTTTTTTTTTGGCAATAGTGGCTTACTTGATAATATGGGTCGATGTAAGATTAAAATCAAGGCCCAAGGGGTGCTTGGGTGTTTCAGTCGGTTAAATGTCCATCTCTTGGGTTCAGCTCAGGTCATGATCTCAGGGTCCCGAGACAGAGCCCCGCAACAGGCTCTGCACTCAGCAGGAAGTCTACTTGAGGATTCTCTCTCTGACCCTCCCCCCCATAAATAAATCTTCTTCTTTTTTTTTTTTTTTTTTAAATCAAAGCCTGACGGGCGCCTGGGTGGCTCAGTGGGTTAAGCCTCTGCCTTCAACTCAGGTCATGATCTCAGGGTTCTGGGATCGAGCCCTGCATCGGGCTCCCCACTCAGTGGGGAGCCTGCTTCCTCCTCTCTCTCTGCCTGCCTCTGCCTACTTATGATTTCTCTCTCTGTCAAATAAATAAATAAAAATCTTTAATTAAAAAAACCTCAAGGCCTGAGAGGCTGAGACTTTCTACTCCAATTTCACAGATGGAAAACTGAGGCACAGTGGGTGGAAAAAAGGTTGAGACCCAGAAGTGCGAGGTACCATGTGAAGGTCTCTTAACATGAGAACATATGGGTCCACCTGTCCCCTAACCTCACCCTCATCCCACCATTGCACCCCTGCAGCATCGAGCAAAACAGCACCAGCCCACATCATGTGGCTTTCGATGTGCTCAGCTCATGACCAGTCAGCATCCTGAGCCGTGCCCGCCGTCTCCAGCGGTCATTCCGTCTCTCTAGAAGCATGCCTCCCTGCTCTTGCTCACACCACTCTCTTTCCCAAGGCCACACTCATGTTTTGTGGCCCATCCATCCTCAGAACTCAGCTGTAAGTCGACTAAACCATCAACAATTCTTTTCCTTCCATCTATCCAGCTGTGCCATTGCAGATGCCCATCAAGAGGTAAGTCTATCCCTCCTCCCTTTGAATCAGAGTTGGGGACCAGCTTGCTTTGGCCAAAAGACAAAGCCAAAAAAATGACAAGGGCAGGGATTTGAAAAGTAAGTGTTTGTGTCCAGACATGCTCTCTTCTTGTCCTCGAAAGCCCTGAAGCCTGGGATAGCCAGCTGGATGAGGACAGAACGTGGCCTATTGGCCACACGAGGAAGCGTGTCAGGGATCTGCCAAGACCAGCAGAAGAAGGACTCCCCAGCTAAGCTCAGCCCAAACTACCAACCCCAAATAATCATGAGCTTAAAAAAAAAAAAAATGCTTTAAACCACCAAGTTTTGAGTGTTTGCTTACACACTCACTGTCATCTCCTTTGTGAAGCCTCCTACCCCCACCCCCCAAGGCTGGGATGGGGGAGCCCTGCCTCTTCTCACTGCTGTGCTTATGATGCTGTATCCTAATCATTGCTTTGGGGCTTTCACACTCACCTACCCTCTGCTCCTTGAATCTCTGAGCTTCTTACAATGAAAGGCCTGCTCTCCCTTGCTCCTGGAACCTATCCCTCTAACACCCAGCTCCGAGGAGGTGCTCCCCAGGCCTGTGCAGAGCAGAAGGAATGGATTCAGAAAATTTCCCCCAGGCAGGGTCCTGCCGCATTGCCCTCTGCCCCACCTCCTCCTATCAAATCTCCGTGGCCCTGATTTGAGAGCGTGAGTGGGTATCGACTGGCTCCCAGCTCTGCCGCTTCCAGAGCAAAATCTTCCCCTATATTCCTTAAAGAAGCCCGGTAGCTGCTCTGTGTGTTCACAGCGGCCTTGAATGTTAGGCTGCCTCCACACCATTACCCTCACTTCTAACGCGGAGCCGGAGCACAGCCCCAGGCCAGTGGTCGGTGATTACAGGACCCTTTTGACTGGCAATTCCACACCATTCAGTCCAATTGAGCCCCGCCACAGATGCTGCCCTGTGGCAGGGATGGGACAGGGAGAGGATGCCACGCTGGGGGTGGGAAGGAGAGAAGGACCTTCTTGATTTTCTGAGTGCATCAGAGGAGGCTGAGAAAAAGGTTCAGGCTGTCCCCAGTGTCCCTCCTGACCAGAACAGTAAGGGTTAAATGATGCCTTTCTCCAGCCCTGTGGGGCACAAGGACTCTTGTGACCCATGACACATCGTTTTTCTTTGTTTTAAATACCAGATTCCTGGGGTGCCTGAGTGGCTCGGTTAAGAGACCAACTCTTGACTTTGGCTCAGGTCATGATCTCAGGGTCGTGGGATGGAGCCCCACATCAGGCTCCTCGTTGAGCAGGGTCTGCTAGAGATTCCCTCTCTCCCTCTCCCTCTGCCCCTCGCCCCCCCACGCTCACTCATTCTACCTCTCTCTCTCAAATAAATAAATGTTTTTAAAAAATAAAAATAAATGAATGCCAGACTCCCCATGAAATGATGGAATATTGTCCCCACACTTCCAGGCTAGCAGTCAGGAAAGACAAATCCCACTCTGGTCTTGGTCCTGTGACCCTTCGTGAGGTATTTGTACCTCTGGACCTTAGTCTTCTCATCTGTCAAATGGGAGGACCAATTTTTCTCTTGACTCCTTCACTAGGAGGAGAAAGTAAGGGGGAAAATTCATGAGAGGTATTTTGCATAAACTGTTCTCTATGTCAAGGTCATCCTAATCAACCTGATGGAAGATGTCTGGAAAACTGACATGGATCGACGGAAAAGGCTAAAATCCCTTCCCATTTTTAACACCCAGCTCCCTAATGCAGCACGGGCTCACCCAGTCGCCACCTCTGCCATTCTAGCTGTTAGCTCAGGAACCTGGCAGAGGTCACCTAACTTCTCAAGGACTCACCTTCCTCATAGAAACTGAGGACAATAGCATCATAATAATCACTGGAGAATGAGCATCAGGAAGGCAGGGACGGGGCCATGTCCAAGGGCCCAGAACAGTGTCCAGGATAATGTAGCCACGTCATCTAAAATAACAGGAAGGCCAGCATTCATTAAGTGCTTACTGTGTGCAAGACTCTGTTCTCAGCTGTTTGCACAGATTTTCTCATTTCGTCCTCCCGCCTTCCTGAGGACTTGTGGATCATAATAAAGCCACGCGCATGTAGTGTTGAGCTAGTATATCAGCACGAGACCTGGCCCCAGAATTGGATCAGTCAGGTCTGTAACAGTGCCCACCGCTCCTCCTCCTGCCTCGTCCGTGCTAGACAAATGCATGGCCCTTCCTCTGGTTAGGGACACACAGTGGGGACTGCGTGCTCCAAAGCACTGGGCTCTGCCCCTGTGAATTTCTGGAGAAGAGGAATCGTGACTGTCCAGTGACCTCTTTAGAGAACTGTGCTTACAATCTGGAATAGCAGCAGGGGGTAGGACTAGGAATCAGGACCTCTGCACCGTCATGCCCTCCCCGCCCCCAACCCCAACCCTCACCCCACCTTGCCGGCTCTGCTTCCGGGACCAAAGGGAGACTGAGTCAACTCTGAAAACGTTTCTGGGGAGTCTTCACTACCCCAGGCCGTTTGCTGAAGCATTTGGGCGTCATTTCCCTAAATCTCCACTTCTCTTTTAGAGAGTCAAGAGACTCCAAACCCAGGGAGTACAGGGAGTTGACCCAGATCACACAGTCAGTCAGGGACTGGGCTGGCGAGCAGCCAGCCTCTTGACCTCAAGGACTAACGGTTGCACCGCACCTACCAATTTCCGAGTAGCCTCCTGGCTCTGCCAGACTTGCTGGGTTACCCAGGGAAAGGTGCTTTCCTCGCTGAACCTTACTTTCTCAACTGTAAAATGGGAGCAGCTATCCTCAGAGATGTTCAGAATAGCGACTAGAAAATGCCCTAGGGGGCAAGGTGCTGGGACCTCCTTCTCTATCTTCGTGGAAACGGTTACGCCGTCAGAGAACACAGTGCTCTGCCTTCCATTCCACAGCTCATCCCCATGTGTCGGTTCCGGGAAAAGAGGGAACTACCCACCTGGTATCCCAGGAACCTCCACTACAGGCATTTAATCCTCCCTGGAGATTTCTCTTCAAAGACTGTTGATGGTTTACCTCTCACCACTGTCACGACCACCCCGGTTCCCATCTGCAGCATGATACGGAATATGCGAGAAGGAAACATGCTGCCAGAATGTCCTTATGATAGGCAACCGCACCTATTTACAGACGGCACCGGGAGGTTTGCTGGCCCTGGGAGTGAGCATCAGTCCAGTCAGAGAAGTCATCCCTAGACAATATGTGAGAGCATCATGCCAGGGAGTGACAGGTACCGAGGAAGGCAAGTTTGCGTCCTCTGAAAACAGCTGCAGAGATCCCGCCGAGAGGAGCCCCCATATGTAGGTCTCTGCTCCTAATGCAAAAGTGTGCTCGCAGACACACGCATCTCCTCACGAACCTAAGCATCTGTGTGCTGCCCAGAAAAGAGCCCCATCTCCTCGCAACCCAAATGCCAGCTGTCCACATGCAGTCCCTTCCTCCGACGCGTGCATGGACACACCCGGACGTGTTCATCTACAGACACAAATACAGTCAAACGTGGACTCCCGTGTACATTTTGCACAACTGCTCCCTTCCTTACGCTGGCCTGAAGACTATCTGCCTGTACCACCCTGGAGCGCTCCCTGACCCATACAGCCAGGCATCCCCATGTACAGGCACACAAACACACACACGCATGGACACTTTGCTAACACAGCAGCGACAGGCTTATCGGGGGCCCTTGCAGGTGCACATTCTCCCAGTGTGTTCAACTGGCCCACCCCATTTGCTCACTGCCATGCACGCTCCAACTCACATGTCTGTGGGCTGGTGTCTTGGCCACATTCATGGGCAGAAACCCAACTGTCTGGGTAAGCATGCACCTGCCTACAGCTACGGATGCATTCAACCTGAGGACATACCTAAGCCCGCATTTATGTCCTCACATCCATAGGCCTGTAACTGACATTAGGAAATGTTCCTCTGAGCCCCGGGACTATCTCTGGATCTGTCCTCCGAGGAGCCTGGTCTTGTACTCCAGGAGGAAGATCAAATCCTCTCCCATACCGTCTCGGGAAGCTATTTCCTCCTTTCTAGTGTGATTGACAGGCTATCGTGGAGCAAAGGAGAGCAGAAGAGTCTCTGTTCCCGGGCTGTCCATCCACTTAATCCTTTCTGATTTTGTTATGGGGAAAAAACCTCCCTGCATTGGTATTTCATCCATCCAGCCTGATGTCCTTGAAAGAGACGGGGGCAGAAAGAAGCCTGGTGATGCCGGGCCCTAGGCAGCCCTGGTGATATTCCCATGGGGCTCTGACTCTAAGGTCTGTGCAGGAAGCCTGGCCGGAAAGCCCAAACCAGCACCATGGACGTGGGGCCAGGAGAACCCAGAAGCAGAAATAACAGGATAAAACTCCTTTTGCCCTTCTTACAGCCACACACCATGCTTGACACCACTACACACTGCAAGTCATAGGACCCTCAGCATGCCCTCAAGGTAGGTATGAGAAGCCCATTTTACAGAGGAAGTGAAGGGCTTTGCCTAAGGGCTGAGTGCAGGAAACAAGGAGCAGGAGTGGAGGTTCGAACTCAGGTCAGGTTGCCGCAAAGCACTTCCTAAGCACGGGGGCATCTGGAAAGAAGCTAGCCAACCATGCTTCGCTGTCCGGCTTCTGGAATCTTCCTCTGCCAAGAGTTCTGGTCCACAGAAGAGCTCTCAGTGTGACGCAGAGCTATTTCCCTAGCCTGATCCAAGGACTGGGAACTGGGTAGGGAGACCAGGAAGGAGAGAAAGCCTGGGGACAAAGGGAGGGAAGGAGTCAGGAAGAAGGATGGGCCAGTGTGTGGGAAGGCACAGGAAGAGACGATGGGGAGGGAAGGAGGCGGCCTTCAGAGATGGCAGACTCCATCGGTCTCTCCTAACAGCATGGGCCAAATGCCTTCTCTGTGTGGCCCGTTAGAGATGCCGGCCCTGCTGAGGGGACTGGCTGGGCTTTCCATCCGGGGAACTCCTGGACTAGTGGGGTCAATGTCTGTTGTACAGGTCAGGCTCCAGCTTGACCAGATGTTTGTTTTTAAACATTCGTATAGTGACTTTCCGAATCAGTGACGGAAGAGCAGTGTAAGACGGCCTCCGACATAAGCCCACCCTCCATCTACACACAAGGATGAGCACCGGTGACCCATCGAGCCTTAGACACGCATTCTCCCACATAACCACCTTTCAAGAAAGTTACTGGATGTCTCTGTATATCCGTGTGTACCCGTGTGAGCATGTATGTACCTATGCCTATATATACCCGCACATACTTGACTCAGAAAAACGAAGACACTAGCAACCATCACACAGGATTTCAGCCGCAGAGGTGGCATTCAGACCCATGCAGCCTTGCTCAGGGTCCTCGCCCTAACATTCCGCTGATGGCGCCGCCTGAGGCTGCTTCTACTGGGTATGTGGCGGCTAATGAATTTGCACAATCCTGGTTGTCGAGCCCAGGACAGCACAGCTGGATGAACCTCAAGACCTATTCCGGAGGCAACAAAAGCAAGGTTGGAAGAGGTGACGTGGCGTGGCTCAGGTCCGCCTACAATAAATGTCTGGACAGGCACTAGGGCCTGCCCTCCCAACGCCAAGGTCAACACTCTTTCCCCAGTGTCTTTAAAGCTCTGCACTTGCAAGATGAGCTCTCGACTCACCCTGAGGTCACCGACCCGGACGCAGGAAAGCTGATGGGAGTACGGACAGGCACCTGAGCTCCCCTCCCCCATGCAGGGGTGAAAGCTCATGGGAGAGCAATCGTTCCATCGCTGCGGCAGCAAGATTAGCAACCGGATTTTACAGATGAGCCAAACGTGGCCCAGACGGAGGGAGGGACTTACCTGGAGAAATGGAGCAACCCTCTCCAACAAAACCCAGGGTCCTTTCCTACAGAATCGGCTCTGGAAGACGACCAAAGCTACTGAGTGCTGAGGCTGAGAACACAAGAACTGGAGACAGATGGAACACGGGCTCCTAACATGGCAAAGGATGGGCTCTGAGATCTTTGACTGGGCCCCCGCTTCTGGGTGTCTGACTAGTGAGTTCACACAGGTGTTGTGTTCAGAAGCCTGGCATGCTTAGTTTCCCTGCTAGGACCATCTTGAAAGTCTTACTAATTTTTGAACAAGGGACCCCACATTTTCTTTTTGCACTGGGCCCCTGCAAGTTCTGTAGCAGCTGGGCTTACCTCTGTCCCTTCATCTTACTAAGCCTCCATTCCCTCAGCTTCAAGTGAGGTTAGTAACAGGGCTAACCTATCAGGGAGTGTGTGCCTTGGCCACAGCCCCTTTCCAGTAGAGGCCACGAGAGCTTCGTTCCATATGCGCCTGCTCTCTGCCTAGCGCCTTCCTAACCCTCGTGCCGGGAATATCAGAAATACCAGGGATTTTTAAATTTTAATGTCCTCCACCCATTTCCCCTGGCCCTCAACCTGTAGGAGCCCTTAACGAATGCAGATGTAGGATGGATGCAGTGTAGGATAAATACCCCAGCTTGGGATAATGCCTGGTATGCTCCTTCTGCTGCCCTGAGTTCCTTCGGAGACTGATCCCTGGGTGCTGAAAGCAGCCCCCTGCCCAACTGTATACCTTTCACTGGCTCCGTTCCCTGCCCCGCCTTACTTGCCCTACTCATGCTTCCTGGGACCCCCTCCCAGACAAATTACTTGAACTCATCTTCTCTTCTCAGTGTCCGCTTCTGGAGAACCCAATTTGAAACAGAGCTGCTGTGAGCTTAATTGAGATAATGCATGTAAAGTGCTTAATACAGCATCGGGCATAGACACAAGCCCTCGATAAATGGTAAGCCTACCAAAAAAAAAAAAAAAAGCCACTTTATAATAAGACATGAGGAAGACGACAGAACGTGTATAATTGATTTCTAAATTTATCCTCCTAATGAAATCATCTCCAGGCAGCCCCTGCTCATGACCAGTCAGGAATGATTTTTCAGGGCCCCACTTCCCACCAGAGACAGGTGCCAGTCATTCAGGTTCCTAGAACCCACTCCAAAGTCAAAGCTCTCAGAATCACCGTCCAATTCCTTCCTGGCCTTGGCAGCAAAAGGGAAGCACAAAACCACCCAAAAACTCAGAGCCCAGAGAACAGACATCTTGTCTACCCCTCGATTCTACAGATACAGAAACTAAGGGACGGAAATATGCCCAAAGATTGTGGTGTGTGGAGGGCAAGTTCGGACGAAGAAGCCAGGTGGGCTGCCACCTATTCTAATAAACCTCATTATTTACTGATGTGTTCATTCTTTTTAATTGCCCCATCCACACGCACATAGGAGAAAGTAAGCCCCATAGATGCAAGGATTTCTGCCTGTTTTGTTCACAAGAGCTTAGTACGGTGCCTGGTACATATTTAGGGCTCAATATTTATTACTGAACAAATGCTCTTCTCACGATACCCACAATATATCCCTGTTGAAGTGACTCCTGGCCTGCCTCTGCGGGGGAGCAACACTTCCAAAGGGCCTCAGACCCAGCCCAGCCCCCCACTATGATCAGAACAGCATGGTCAGGATGCGGGCTCTGGAGCCAAACCACCAAGGTGACCCCTAGCTCCACGAGAAAGCCCCTGCAAGACCTCGGGCAACGCACTCGCCCTCAGTCTTCCCGTCTCTAAATAGGGCAGCTGACAGTACTTCCTAAAAGTACAGAATGTAAAGACCAACCCTAGGGTAAGCACTCAGGACAGATTAGCTATTATTAAGATAAGAAGAAAAGCCCTCCTGCTCCCAGGGCTTACTTTTGCTGCTAATACATGAGGGGAGATTTTCCAAAGTGTAGAAAAATGCACTAATGCTGGTGCAGAGGATGACTGCATGCAATCCATTTTCATTAAGCTAATGAACAGAGAATAACATGAGGAAGTCGTATCCTTGCCCATGTCTTCTGGCCCTTCTGCTAACCTCAAGGAGAAAGCATCAGTGAAGGGCTATCATGTCTTTAAGAAGCCAGAGAGAGCAGGCCTCAGGCTCAGGGCCCCAAGGCCGCTAGCACCAGCTGGCCAGAAGGTAACAGCATTGTTTTGCTTTCATTCTACTTACTCTTATAGTGGCCCTCTAATTTTAGTAAGTGATGCCAGTTGTCCGTTTATCTTTGTAATATTAAAGTTTCCACTTGCCAGGCATACATCGCTTTAGGGAAAAAAAAAAAAAAGAAGTGAAAAAGAGATGCAGATATGGCCAAAGGGACAACAATGACCCTGAAATGACCAGGGTCTGGGAACTGTGATCTAGGGTTGACTCATAAGTCCCCCAAGGCAGAGGTGAGAGGCCCACGGCATCAGACCTGGGCCCCACCAGCCCCTCACTCCCTGTGACTTGGGATGAGCCCATCCGCCTCCCCGGCTTCAGTCCACAGACGAAGGGATCAGAAGTCCCGGGATTTGCCGATGTTTGAAACGTGCAGAATTCTTCTGGGATTCTAACAAAAACTTTAAGCAGCCCATGGAAAATGCATCAGGGCTCTGTGGCCACCCGGCCTGTCTCCATGATGTCTCCTTCCCAGATGAATGTTTGCAACATGCAGAGACTCCTTGGCACCAATTTGCTTATTAATATGGTTTCACTTTTTATGTCGCTTTCCCCTCCCTGCCTCACTCCTGACAGAGAAAATGAAGACAGCATTTTAAGGACCCATGTTTAGAAACCTCACTCATTATGGCTCCCAGGGTGTTCACACATAGCACTGGGGCGCTGCATTCAACTTCCTCCACCCCACACCTTCTGCACTTGAGGCCCCTGTATGCTGTTTAACAGAAAGAGCTTTGGGGAGGGCACATGCGGTGATGGCAGAGTCTCAAGGCAAGTGGAAAGTGGGGTTTGCTTCTGACCTGCCTCTTCTATTTGGATTAGCTCGAATTTACTGAGCTCTGGCTCCAGGGGCCCGAGAGGCAGGAAGGCGAAACAGACTAGGCAGCTCCTGCCTTGGTGAGGGCTCAGGTTGGTGGGGTGGATTTCCCCCCCTCATTCATTGCACCAGAATACAGCAGGGGAAGTCCAGGCATGGAAGCGTGCCTGTGACACGGAGGGAACACAGGGGAGACTGGGATCAAATTTGCCTGCAGGGGCCGGCGTGGGAAGTTTCTTGGACAGGTTGTGTGTGAGTGCAGTCATGAAGACCAGGCAGATAAAAGTGAAGATGGGGAAAGCTTTCTGAGCCCAGAAGTGACAAGCACCACAGTGAAGATCTACATGTCACATGGGTGCCACCGACCCATCAAGTTGGGCCACTGCTTTCGGGGCGATCTGTACAGTCCCCCAACTTCTCCGAGACATGAGCCTCCAGTACTCCCACTTGCAACAGCTGTCAGACGGTCCGGAAGGGCTGCCATGTCAGACCCACGGCCCATCCGTGAACAGATGGCTTAGGATATCGTTGCAGATACACCCGGAGGAAGAAGACCTCAGTGTAGCAAGGCAGTTTGGAGCGAGGACAGAGTCTTGAAAACCAGAGCCAAGGAGACCTGATCTTAACCTTCCACATTTTCTCTGCATCTCTCTTTCCTTTGTGCTTGGATGCAAAGCCCCTGCTTCCTGAGCTCTCCTTCCTGCCCCCTTGGCCCTCAAATCCCCTTCTTTTCAGAAACAAAACAAAAGCACACTGTATCACTTCCCTAACTAACAGGCAGAAGCTTTTAACAGATTTCTAATGCACTGCGAGACGCCGCCTCAGGGCTTGAATCCCCAAGGATGCCTCCCTGAAAAGGACAGAGATTCCTTCCTTATTGGGGGCTTTGGATCTTATTGTTTTCCTACAACACTGCCAAGAAGTGTTTCTTTCACTCACAGGTAGATGCACGCAGAGCTGGTCTACCCACAGCCACCCTGAATGACATACAGATGGAAGTCTAATTCACTCAGAACACAGGGAGGACCAGGGTCCGCCTTTGACAAAGACACAAGGTTCAGAGAATGGATGACAGTGGCCATACCTAACGGCTCACTTCCATCTCCCAAAACCTTGTCCGGATCTCTTTGGCCAAGATCTAAATACAACTCCATCTTTACAAATGTCCAGCTGAGGTCCAGGGGCCCCACAGTGGCCACTTTAACTGCCTGGGTTTTTCTCGATGCATACCTTCCTCATCTCTAACCTAGCTAGAGTTACTTAATGACAAATTCTCTTCAATTTCTCTACTGGTCACCAAAATCTACCCTTGTTGTGTGCTACCCCTTGATATTTTATGGGTGGTGGGTTCAGACACTTGCTGACTGACATTTCACCCGAGATTTTTCCCTGAGGTCACCTGCATCAGTTAACACACACACACACACACACACACACACACGCACAACCAACTCTAGGGGAGTGCTTCTCAACAGAAGGAACCAAGAAGGACATTCAACTGAGCTACTAGAGCAGGTTCATGACCGAAGAATTTCTCAGCAGGGAAAATTCGTCTGGCCCCTTCAAAACACATCCATAACACTAAGACCAAATAAATACTTACTCGCATCTGCCCTGATGTTTTCCATCAAAATCCCATGAATCTGGAGCCTCTAGCTTTGCTAGAACAGGGGTTATACCTTCCTCAATGACCTAAGGTATTTTAAAATGTCCTGGGAACTTCAAAATATTATACATGGTAGTTTGGTCCCCTTTTCTGTGTTTCAAGAAAAAATCCTATGGGATTCTCAGCAGCAAGATCCTCTGCCTATCGTCCAGATTTCTTTAAGAGTTATAACCCAGGGGCACCTGGGTGGCTCAGTTGGTTAAGCGTCTGCCTTCGGCTCAGGTCACGATCTCCGGGTCCTAGGATTAAGCCCTGCATTGGGCTCCTCACTCAATGTGGAGCCTGCTTCTCCCTCTCCCTCTCCTCCTCCCTCCCCCCAACTTTGTGCCTGTATGTGCTCTCTCTCACTCTGCATTCTCTCAAATAAATAAAACCTTAAAAAAAAAAAAACACAAAGAACCCAGAGACGGTGTCTATATATGCAGCTGAGCACTAAGATCGTGGAAACACACAGTTTTGCCAGCTTGTCCCCGGTTGCCCACCTGTGCCCGTGATGGGTAATCGGCAAGCATGCGGCTCTAGGGCCAGCCTGCGTTGTGATTTCCACTGGGTTCCTCTCCACACAGGTGAACTCAGGCAAACCCCTCTCTCTCTCTGAGGCTGACTCCTTATCTAGAAACAAGGACCAGGCCAACTCCCCAGCCAGGGCTGCTGTCGTTCCCTCTGAATCTGGTGCATGGGGCCGTTCTCAGTAAACGGCTGTTCTCCTGTTTCATTCTTCAAACCTCTGCGCAATTGTTTCTTTGAATCCAGCCACAGAACTCTTCATGATGTGGCCTTCCGATTTCCTCAATCTGGCCCCAAAAAGAGTGGGATGGCTCTCCTCAGTTCTGACCATTGGAGATTCACCTCTGCCTGCAAGACTTCTTAATTTGAATGTCCCACTCACCAGCAGAAAATGGGGGGAAAATTGCCGTATAAAGTATCTGGACACAGAAGAGTTTCAGAGAGTAAACCTCCAGGCATGCAGGTAGAGGCTGGCCTGACGCCACACAAAATCGTGGGCGGTCATAATCACACAGGTCATGACTCACAACTTCCAAGTGATCGAAATGAAATATCTTGTGTCACCCTCACAATGCTAGGAGGTAGATACTCATGACAATCCCATCGTGCAGATGGGAAAAAAAAATGAAGTGCTTCCAAGATATGATAAGGGATCACTAATTACAGAGCTCAGACTCCAGCTTTCCACTCTCTGGCTCTCCAGCCCAGCCAGTCAGCCCTCCTCCCACGCGGCTTCCCTGATCGTGGCCTTTGGAAGGGGGCAGCATCGTGAGACGTGTCTGCTCCAGCAGAGATTTCTAGAGGACCTCCAGATAAGCCAGCTCCTCTCTTTGTGCTTGGGGATCTCCTCTCTACACAAGGTAATTAAAAATTACCCAACTTGCAAGTTCAGAGAGAGAGAGAGGGAGAGACAAGAAGGAGAAGGTATGGGGGCGGGGGGCAGGGTCTTAACCTTTTCCCTCCCAAGAGCCTCTTGCAGAGGGCCTGGATGGCTCCGTCCGTTAAGCAACTGCCTTCAGCTCAGGGTCATGATCCTGGGGTCCTGGGATGGCCGCTCCCTGCTCAGCAGGGGGTCTGCCTCTTCCTCCCCCTACCTCCTATTCCTGCACACATACACACTCTCTCAAATAAATAAAATCCAAGGAAAAGAAAACAAACAAAAAAGAGCCTCTCACAGGGCCAAACGAGGAGAGGTGCTGCTATGGTTCACAGACCACAGTTTTTAGGCCACAGGACTCTACGTGGCCAGGAAGGAGCCTGAAACCCTGCCGCAGAGGGACAAGGGATGATGCGGTCCCTGCTCCGATGCCCTCTGGCTGAGGATTCTACCCGCTGGGATGTGTGTCCCTGCCCTGAAGAATGGCTGGACTCTGACTCCCTCAAATCCAAACACTACTGGGCCTCCCGGCTTCGGGTTTCCCTGTGGGGGGAGAATGTAGTGCCAACAAGTGTGGAAGGCAGACAGCTCCGTGACGGAGAGCTGATGGGGACCCGAAGTCATGTGGACTCCAGCTTGGGGATCCTTTTGCCATGTCCCAGAGTCCCTGGAAGACAAAGAAACTGAATGGAGATCAGGAGGGCACACTCGGTGGGTATATCTAAGCCCCAGAAGCAGAAATAGAGAGCCCTTTGCTCTGTTTTTGTTGTTGTTGTTGTTGTTTCAAAGATTTTATTTATTTATTTGACAGACAGAGATCACAAGTAGGCAGAGAGGCAGGCAGAGAGAGAGGAGGAAGCAGGTTCCCTGCCGAGCAGAGAGCCGGACGCGGGGCTCGATCCCAGGAACCCAGGATCATGACCGGAGCCGAAGGCAGAGGCTTTAACCCACTGAGCCTCCCAGGCACCCCTGAGCCCTTTGCTCTGTTTATTCTCCCGTCTTCTTTCCTCTCCCCTTTGTTACTTCTCCTTTCCCCCTCATTGATTCCCCTTTTTCTTCTGTTGTTCCTCCTCTATCTGTAACCTCTATCTCTCTCTCTCTCTCTCTCTCTCTCTCTCTCTCACAACCCCACCTCTTCACGATGCTGGAAATAGACCAATGTGGGGCCTTTTATGTTGTCCAAATAGCCTTGCACCCTTAATAGCATTTCAAAGGCTCAGGAAGCACTCCCTTACCTCTGCCTCCTACCCCTTACCCGCTGTTACCACAAGCTCCTTGTCTGTCCTAAACCCATGGAATGCCAGGAAAGAAAGGGAACTCGGGGCTGGTCCTCCTCTGCTACTCCTCCCTGCTGAGTCAGGCTGTCCTAAACCCATGGAATGCCAGGAAAGAAAGGGAACTCGGGGCTGGTCCTCCTCTGCTACTCCTCCCTGCTGAGTCAGGAAAGCCTAAAACAATACCAGAAAATAGCAGTCCCTCACTACGGATGTTAAATGAATAAATTAAGAAATGTAAGCTCCTGCCCCCATCTGAAAGGTGGGGAAACCAAGGCTCCAGGACAGCTAAGTCTCCTGCCCAGGATCACACTGTGAGTTAACAATAGATCTAAGATTTTAAGTTGCATTTCCTGATGCCCAGCTCACTGCTTAATTGCCACACTATCAGGACTGTCAGTCCCAGGTCTCTAATTTAAGGCCCTGAAAGTGCCCCCGGTGAGCCTGTGGACTCTCTGGGGAGAAGCAGCATGTCCGTCCACTGCCAGCCATTAACAATGAAGCAGAGCCTGACCCTCAGCTTTGGGAGAACTGATGTGACGATCTCCCAGGGGGCTGAGCCCCGGACACACAGGCCACTCTCACTGGCCACGCTGGACCTCCAGGCCAAGTGCCAGACCTTATCTGTCCACTCCAGAGAGGGACTGTGACCCAACACAGATAGCCAGCAAGACCAGGTGTGGGGACAGGGATCCTGGTCCTAGATGCTGTGAACTCAGCAAGGTACCCACAAGATCCACAGCAGCCAAGAATGGCCCCTCTATTTCTCCTGGGGCTCCTGCTGGAGTCCCAGAGGAATGCAGGCAGAACTGCACAGTCAACAGCTCTCATTGGCGAGGCAGTGTGGCACCATCATATGGGTGTGGTCTCCAGGGAGAGCCTGGCTGGGTTCAGATGCCACTCACTGATCTTCGTGCTTTCCAAAACTTGCAGCTGCTTCCCATCATGTGCCCATTGCCTTGGTTTGCTCATCTGTAAAGTGGGGATACTAAGAATGCCTCTACTCCAAATGTGGGGAGGATTAGATATATCATGAGGTGCAAGGCACTTACAACTCTGCCTGGCAGGGACACGTACGTCATAGAAATGGTAGCTGTTCTTACTACTCCTGTGTATCAGATCCAACAAGGCTGCGGCAATCTTAGAGTTTTGGCTATTCCACATTTCCAGGTCTGCACTCAAGGCTCCATCCATCTTGGACTTTTCCTTCTTTCTGGCTAGAAGAAGACGCTTGGGAGGGGCACCAGACACTGAGGAGGCTTTGGGACCGGGGAAGCCAGGACTCCAGCGTCCGGGCTAAGCGGGCTGTACTGTGCTCTCTGCAGAACGACTCTGTTTGCCCAGCTTGGGGGGTCTCTCCAACAGTCTCCACGTACAGATGAGCCCCCAGAGCCACCGAACGTAACACTGGAGGGGCTCTCGAATGAACATATTCAAGGCCCTTATCTCAAACAGCGACCCACAGCCGGGAAGAGTCCCACCCATAGTCGCCTGGGCAGGAGCCCACGCTGGGTGATAACCTAAGTCCTGGGTTTCTGCCATTTGCTGCTGCGTCTCTGACACGGCACCGCTCTGTGGAAGGCCTGGGGTGGCAGAGTTTCTGTGACCTTATTGTTATAAAGCACTTTGTAAAAATAAAGTACTCCGGCAGGACCAAGCCTGGCAATGGCCCTGCTGCTCCTCTGAGTGGAGGGGACCCAACTCGTCACAGAAGGAGGCAAATTAAGGCACATTTGTTTTACGCAGGGCACCACTTAGAAAATTGCTTCTCCCCGTGTCTCCTGGGAAAAATTCCTTCCTTTGCAAGGGGTGAGCTTCTGGCTCTAAGAGAACCATTTATTCTGATCAGATCGAAGTAATCGTTAGGGGCCGTGCTCCTCTCTGGGTGGGGGCTTCCTTTATTAAATACATAGGGAGACCCTCCAGCGGGTTGTTTTACGTAGATCTAGAGGTGCACCTGTCATGGGACTGTCTAATACGCACTGAGCTCTCTCCTACCATTTCTTGCTGTGCCTTCTCGGGGCAGCCCTGCAAGGCCGTTACGCAGAAGGAGAGAAAAAATAAAATAAAACCTGGACTCGACCACTTAGTACAACCTCAGACAAGTGACATGACTGTCCTGGAAAATGGAAATAACGAATGTGTCCTGATCTACTTCAAGGCTCAGTGAGGAGTCTGAGCCCACTGCCTGGAAGCAGCCCCCATTTCCCACATGGGGAAACTGAGGCCAAGAGAGGGGAACATGGAGACCGAAGTGCCCACAACCCCCAAGGCACGGAGTGGGAGACACAGGCTGCTCAGCTGCCCTGATGTCTCCGCTCACTGTGGCTCCAGGTAATCATGTCGGGGCTGACACCCTGAAAATCGACTCAAATGTACGAGTTATTCTACATCAGCCTTTTGGTCCTCTTCATGCACAAAATGGACACAATGAACACCTGGATGTGACAGGGCAGTGCGGGGAGTCAAATCAAATAGCCCAGGGAGTTTGCTTTGGTGGCCCTAAAGTGACACACTGGCTAAGAGCTCATCAAAAATTTCCCCTGCTTCACCACTGGGGAAACTGAGGCAAGAAGGACCCCTGAGGTGCTCATGGAAATGCATATTCCCAGGGACCCCGCAAACACTGTGCTCAAACAGGAATCTGGCCAGAGCTGAGGCATCTGCCTCTTAATCAGCTTCTACCTGGGGTGGTCTTAGGAAAATCATCAAATGAAATTGTCTTGTCTTCTCTCAGAAGACAAGATGAGGGGCAGCGCCCGGTGGCTCAGTCGGTGAAGCATCTGCCTTCAGCTCAGGTCATGATCCCAGCATCCTGGGATCGAACCCCATGTTGGGCTCCCCACTCAGTGGGGGCTCTGCTTCTCCCCCTTCTTCTGCCCCTAGCTCTGGCTCGTGCTCTCTTTCACATGCTCTCTCTCTTTCTCTCTCTCTTTTGAAAAAATAAAATCCTTAAAAAAAAAAAAAAAACAGGAAAGACGATGAAAAGAGCTTGCCACATACCAGGCTCTTCCTACACAGGATCCTATTCATTTCTTTCCAATTAGGGAACAGGCACAGAGAGGTTAAGCAACTTGCCCAAAGTCACAGAGATAGGAAGTGGTCACTCTGGACTTCCTATTCCATGAAGGTCTAACTTCATATTGTCACTCTGTCCCTTCTTCATGATAAGGACCGGCACACTGTGCTTCCTTCCAAGGTGCTCCGGAGAGCAGAACCTCTGCTGTGTCCCCACACTCTACACAGCCCCATCAGACTCACTGATCGCCCCAGCCATAGCTCTTTGCTTCCTTCCCTACAGCCTAAACAAGGAGTCAGATGGTCCCTCCACAACCCCAAGCCACCACACCCACCCGTACCTCATCCCTCAGCATGGCCAATCTGAAGAAAAGCAGAGCGTCACCTCCCTGCATCCCTGCCTGGGACACACGCAAAAGCTGGAATCAAAGGAAGCCTTTAGCAATTAAAGTGAGAGGCATGCAAAGGCAGGCTGGGTGGATGGACAGCCTGATCTTCCAGCTCCTAGTTTGCTCATGCACGTTCTAAATGCATAAAAATGCACATCTCCTCCACCACTGTGTGGAGCAGGGACATGCACTGCGCTCTGCCCGCTTCTCTCACTGAATACTGTCCAACACCTACCCAAACCAGCTGGGGGGAGGGACTCAGCCACTGAAATCCCTGTGAAGGAGATCTGCCTGGTAAGAGGAGTCCTGGCTGTTAGTCCAGGTCCTGTGGCTTTTGGCAGTGGCATCCCTGCTCTGGGCCTCAGTTTCTTCACCGGTGAAATGGCATGGTAATAGCCAAACCCTGAGGCCCAGCACTTCACACAGTGCCTGCTCAGTGAACATCTGTACAATGAATGGAGGAAATGAGGAGGCCTGTCGATAATTATATAGTGACATACCTACATCAGTCTTAGGTCAAGGTCATGCTCCACCAAATATCCGTGTCTCTGGGAAAACCACTTATTCCTCTCTGACTGCAGGAATCAGTCCAGATGGCAGAGCCCTACCTGGCTTTCCTGGCCCTCTAAGCAACCCAGTCCAGAACTCCCCAGGCCTCCATACAAAACTAGGTGTCTCATTCTTTTTTGGCTGGCTAAATACCTGGAAAATCGGATGAACCAATCAGGCTGAGGTAAAAAAACGGCTGCTAAGTGACTAATTCCGATGGATGGAACCAACTCCTAGACCCCATCTGCATTTCACTCATTGCCATTAACCATTCAGTTCTGAGGGGCGTGGTCAGCACTGTGACAACATTAGGAGAAATCTGAAACAGGGTAGGGAATGAGTCTGTGACTAAAATCAAATCCGAAGGGAACCCACCTTCTCCAGTAGGCCAGGTTTTGATTTTCTAAAGCCAGGTTTCTCAACCTCAAAACTATTAGCATTCATTGTTGTGGGGAATCTCTGATATATTGTAGGTCCCCAGAAAGCATCCCTGACCTCCACCTACTGGAAGCCAGTAGCATCTCCCCATCCACCAATCAGGACAACTAAAAAGGTTTTCAAACATGGCCAAATGTATTGTAGGAGGCAAAACTGCTTCCTGTGGAGAACCAATGCTCTAGAATGAAAATAACAAAAATTTGGTAATCTGGTAATGCAGTACTAATCGATCCCAGGTTCTCGAACAGACCGTCTCTTGCCACTTAACCCTGCATATTCTGGTCACCTCTACCTGGAATCTTCTCTCCCCCCATCCCATTCCCACCACAACACCTGGCAAGCGTCTACTGCTCAACTCAGAGGTCATTTCATCTGTGAAACCGTTCATGTCCTCCTAAACCGGGAGGTCAGAGAGACACTTTCCATTTTTGAAAGCAAGTTGTGCTCTGGTCTGTCACAACGGGGTTATTTCCTGGCACCCCTTGAACTAAACCTCGCACTCTGTGAGGGCAGGGTCCCCACCGTACTGATGCTTAAATGCCAGGACCTAACACCATGCCAAGGAGCAAGTGAATGATTGCATGAACAGAAGCCTAACACTTCATGATGGCCTGCTACGTGGCTGGCCCACCAGGAGTCCTATCAGCACACCCGCCCCTCCATGTCCAGGTTGCGTCCTAGGCAATTATCACCATGTGCGTCCAGAGCGTAAGGGCCTCCCAGAGCAGAGAGAACTCATCCAGGGTCACACAGGCAACAGGTGGATCGACTGGGTATGTGAACTAAAGCCTGTGTGGCTTCCAGTCTGTGAGTCTGACCTTCTGGCTTTCCACTTGTGAGCTCACCTGCCTTGCTTTTTAAGCAGCCTCTGCCTTTGGACCTTGGCCCCTAAGGGGCACGCCCCTACTCCCTTTCACCGGGTCCCCCGACCCTGTTGACTCTGAGCAGCAGAGGAGCAGGCAGGTGAGTGTGGGTGGTGCCAATGTGCGCGCCCTGGCCCCCGGCGCCGGCCGGGTGGGGGTCTAGCTCGGCAGCCAGGCTTCTCTGCACGGCGGCGCAGACCTAAGCAGAGGACTGTGGGCATTTTCAACACACTCTCCTGTCTCCTGCAGTGTTATTACACACCTTCAACCTACCTGGTAATGGGGACCTTCGGGGGCTGGAACAGAAACGATGATTTCCCCCCCCCTTTCTCCTGGAGTCAAGTCCAGAATTTAATAAAGGTTACGGAAAATACTATAAGGCATTCCAATTCCTCCTCGCTGCAGATTTTTTTTTTTTTTTAATTTAGTTTTGGCC
Source organism: Mellivora capensis (assembly GCA_004024625.1). Classification (NCBI taxonomy): domain Eukaryota; kingdom Metazoa; phylum Chordata; class Mammalia; order Carnivora; family Mustelidae; genus Mellivora; species Mellivora capensis. Next base: position 73,372 of record PISX010004056.1, on the reverse strand, counting down.
GTGATGTTAGATTGACAGTCCTGGGGGCTGAAGTTTATCCATTCCCACAACGGGTCTGGTCCAGACATAGAGTTTGAGCCATTTTTATGCATGAACACACACATGCACGCACGCGCACGCGCGCGCACACGCACACACACACACACACACAGAGCTTGAAAAGAACAATTTCTTCTACAAAAACAAAGAATCAGCTGCATGAAACTCATCAGGGCCCCATCTGTCCGTCCCACTTCTGACTCCTCCAGCCACGATCTCCAATGTAAACTGACATTTCACAATCAGTCAAGACCTTCCCTCTAGCTAACCAGCCCCACTATCATCTGATCTTGTTTTCTCTGGATGCTTGGAATTCGCATCCTAGTTTTAGCCCCTCCCGGTTAGAGCCTCTTCAGAGAGCATGGACCTTGGCTTCCAAAGTGCCTGATGGCTTTGCCAACCTACAGACAGGTGAGGAGACTCACTCCTACCCCACTCTGCAGAGCACCATCCTGCTCCTTCCATCCTGAATCACCAGCATGGCGTTCAGGAAAAGTGACCAGGAGGGAGGAGGCTTCCAGGACCACAAAGACACCTTCAACACTACAAGTCAACATGCTTTCGGTGTGAGACATGTCGAGGATTGATTCTCATCTTAATATGAGTTACTTCCCTCATGTGGAAGAACGGAGAAGGCATTTTAATTGTTTTCCTTGATCCCTGTGAGTCTTAGCTTTCCATCCTTGTTCTTGGCAGGTAGGCATTTCAACACACATTTTGTAGATGAAGACACAAAGACTCAGAGTAAAACTGAGTTGAATCTACTTACATTTACCTCAATTCCTGCAATCAATCAACAAAGAATTACTAATTACCTATCAGCTGGGTACCATGTAGACTCAGTGGACACAATGAGAAACAAGACAGACATGGCCATGAACCATCTAACTGGGGAGGAACATGTGCTCATCAGCCCATATGGTGCCCAACACCATGTGAGAAGCACTTGATGGGGTAAGTGCAGCAACAGGACCCCAAGGAAGAGGACCCAACCCAGCTATGTATGGTCTTGAAGACTCACTGGAGGACATGGCATCTGCATTTAGGGCTATAGCGTGCATAGGTCTCCAAGGGGAAGAACAAAAGCACTCCATCTATCCAGAGGGGGCAGTTGGGAATATCCAGGAACAAACAGTGAATATGGATCCTTTGAGAAACTTAGAAAAAAATTCTGTGTGGCTAGCACACAGATCTAAGGGAGCAGGGAGAGGCCACGGCAAGTGATGAAGCTAGAGAGGTGGGTTGGGGAGGAATCATGCCAGGACTTGCCGGCCATGCTTAGGATGTGGAATTTCCTCTGATGTCCATGGGAAGCCACTGCTAAGAGTAAGCTTCAAAAGAGACAAGACGGGTAGGCTGGCCTCTGCCTTCTCCACCTCCAAAAGGGGAAGACGGCGTGTGAAGGCACTTGGGCGTGGGAAGGGGTAGAGTTGAGAGAAACTCACTATAGGAACAGGACTTGTTTGCATGACCCTACAGCTGGAGAGGCCAGGACAAGCCTCCGGAGCAACCGTGGGTCTGTGATACTGTGTGTCAGGCTTCGGGAGCATTAAACACAAAAGGACAGGAGTTGGGCATTGCTGGAGCAGCTGTTTGGCGAGAGACTATGGCATCATTCATGTAACTTATTTAATAATAAAAGAGGCAGACAAGAGACGCCATCTGAAGTGTAGATTCCTGGCCCTGATCCCTGAGGGAGAGGCTGATGACAGGCCCGACTCCTGCAGGTCCAGCACAGAGTCTGGCCCTTCCAGACGACCCAAGACTGTTGTGGATTATCCACATGAGAATGTCCGTGCCAGGGTGCTCAGGCTCACCTCTCTCCTTCTGGCCCCAGCACCAGACATGGCTAGCATAGCCCTCCGCCACGGCCTCTGTCGCCATGGGCCCTCCAGGCACCCCTGTCTGATGTTCTCAACAGCAGCCAGCCCAGCCAGCCCTGAGTCAGAGCTGAGCTGCCCTAGACTGGTCACATGACCCAGGAGCAGGGCACTTGGGCCGGAACCCCTCTCTCCTTCCCGGACTCAGAGTCTCCTCTTCCTTTCATGCTCTCCCACTGGACTCCTTAATGATGAAGAGTGTCTCATCAATTCCCCTACTAATTACCTGCTGTATGTCCTCATGGAGACTGATAAGGAGGTAATTAGGATGGACATGCTGGGATTACAGGAAGGGGGAAATGTACCATTGTCAAGATAATGCCACTTTCCCACCAACCCCGTCCCTGACAAATGACCAAGCAGAATGTGGGGAGTTTTAGAGATGGAGGGGCTGGGAAAGGGAGTGAAGGGAATGGGAGTGGAACGAGGAGATGGAACTACACATTTCAGAGCTGAAGCAGCCCTTCACCATAATTCAGAAGTCCCAGGCCCAGTGCCTCTGGACCCCAGACTGGCCGTCAAATGAGTGGAGGAGAACAGGTGGAAGGATATCAGCAGCACATGCATGAGAACAAATGACAGCCGACATTCAGCCTTAGGGAGCGACCGCAGAGGAGAGATGGGGAGTCCGCCTCCCTTCCAGAAGGGGCAACACAAGGTGGGTACATTAGCATGCCGTTACCCAGTTCGGGAGGCTCTTCCCATTCTTCCAGAGAAGCTAGAAATCCAGCTGTTGTGTGAAATCTCTCACTTATTTTCTTCATTTTGGAAACCAATCAGCTTAAAAAAAAAAAATACATATATTTTGCAAGCCAAGCAAAATGATAGCGTCATGCCAGATGTGGCCTGTGGGCAGCCAGTTTTGAGATCGCTAATTTTAGTCCAACACCTTGTTTACAGACATGGAAACCGAATGGATGTTCAGAGATGAAGAAGCCTTGCCCAAGGTCACTGAGCAAGCTAATGGCTGAGCCAAGACTCAGACACGCTTGCTCTCACCGCCCTCCCGCCTTTCACGAGACTAAAAACTGGAGGCTGATCACAGATCACAGGAAGAAAACAGGCACGTAAATAATACCAATGAGTGCACACAAATTGTACAAAGAAAATTCTGCAGCAGAAAAGAAAGAGATTACTTCCAGGGGTGGCTATGGGAAAAGGAAGAGGGGTAGACCAAAAGCTTCAGGAACAAGAGACTGAACCATGTATTGTCCCAATATAAGAATCGTATATATGGGGAAGTGGACCTATCCATTTTCAGGAGTGACATACAGTTAGAAGTGCCAAGAAAGAGTATCTTCAAAGAAACTGGGGTGAGTTGGGGTGCCTGGGAGGTTCAGAGAGTTGAGCATCTGGCTCTTGATTTTTGGCTCAAATCATCTCGGGGCCCTGGGATCCGGCCCCTTATCGGGCTCCCCATTCAGCAGGGAGTCTACTCAAGGATTCTTTCTTATTTTTCTGCCACCATTCACTTGTGTTCTTTCTCTGTCTCTCAAATAGATAAATAAGTCTTAAAAAAAAAAAAAAAAAGAAACTGGGATGAGCCAAAGAAAGGGGGTATGAATCTATGGGGAAGGGATGATAAGTCCTCAAAGACAAGATGGCACTTAAGATGGAGTCTGAAGGGTAAATATTTCACCAGTGCCTAAGAACGATGGATTTAAGACCCTCAGGGACACAGAGGCTTAGACCATTTGAGACCTAGTGGAGGGTACGTCTACCAGGCAGTGGGAACATACAAGCAATGATCCTGATACAGAAGGCATGGGATTTAGGTAGCTGGAAAGCCAAGGTCGGTGTAGCTGGAGTGTACATTCATGAAGGGGGCCTTGAGTGGCGGGGCTGAAGAGGGATGTGGAGGCCACATCTGACAAGGCTGATGTGCCGAGCAAAGTAGTATGTCTGTATCAGGTAGGGAAAGAGCACCTGCTGCCAGTTTGTGAACAAGGAACAGAGGTGGTGACGCTATCAATATTCTGTCCTGGGATGTGTCACCTGGCGGTATGTATACCACAAACTAGAGGCTAAAAACTGATGCAGAAGCCCCTTGGGAGGGTGCTAAGAGCTTACTCATCCTTGTTCAATCAATACTTGTTGAACCACCATGTTCTAGGCACTGTGCTAGGAGGAGCCAGGGATCCAGCGACGAAAACAATCATCCATTGCATTTACTGCGCACCTCGTTATGGCCCACGCACCTTCTGAGGGCAGTTTCAGCCCCCTTCCTTCCTTTGAGGCCAAGTATAGAGCCTGACACAGAATAAATGCTCAGGAATGGTTTGTTCCCTATAACTGAACGGGCCCAAAGGATAAGGTGAAGGATGGAGCTGAGTATGTCCAGCGGAGGCAAAGATGGGAGAGAAGATGCCTGGGGGCGTGAAAGATCTTGGCTTCTGAGATCAGGATTCAGGTGTGTCCAGATTCTTCATAACTGTTAGGCAGCCCTGAAGGATTCCCTTCCCAGCCTGAGGGTCAGTTTCTGAATCTGCAGAATCCAGGAGCTTGGCTAGTTCCAAGTTTCTATGTCCCAAAAGTCACATCAGAAATTGAAAACATGATAAAATGGGAGAGATGGGGAGGAAGACCGTACAGAACATGGAGAATGTCCAAGGCTGGAAAAATAGAGTGGCAGGAAGAGGAGGATGGAAAAGCCAGATCTGGGAAACTTTGGGGCTGCTGGGAGCCATGGAGCTGGATAGCTGTCAACTTCTAGAACCACCTCTCTACCTTGACCTGCCCCTGGCAAGACCTCACTCAGCCTGAGTGGTCACTGCTGTTTCCCATCACTTGCATTACTATAATTACTGAGCTCATGGATGTTCTGAGGTCCTCCCTACATTGTGGAAAAGCACTTTCCTGATGAATCTTAATTAATCCCTCACCACCCTTGTGCATGGCAGTGACTGATGAGTGACCTCGCGTTTCGTCCCAGGGAAATGGGCATGGATAAGGGCTGGAAGGTCACTCAGTCAGTCTCGGGCTGATTCAGGACCAGAACTTGGGACACTTCTCCAGCCATTCATCACTGGCCCCAGGGGCTGACTCAGCCCTAGAGGCACAGAGTGATTGAGCTAGGGGCGCCGAGTCACTTCGAGAACAAAGTGATGGAGAATCCTTTCCAGAGGGGGTGACGAATAGCACTCTCATGGGGAAGATAAGGAGAGTGGGTGTTATTTTGAGGTGGCAAGGGAGAGGAAGGTAAATTGAAGGCTTGGCTACCATCCCAAGGAGTCTGGACTCTATGGGAGAGGTCTAAACTTCCACTGGGATTCAAGAGAAGGGGAGGGTGGCCTCCTCCCCTAGGAACACAGAAAAGCAACTTCTGGTAAGAGGGTTGTAGAAGGTGCTCCTCCAACTAGAGGATCATGAAAAGGTGACCCCGGCAGGAAGAGCAGAGAAGGGAGACTTCCAGCTGGAAAATCAGGGCTGGATGACCTTGTACAGGAGGGCAGAGAAGACTTACAGGAAGAAAAGGTATTTAAGCTGACTCTCCTTCAAAAACTGCAGGTCAGGGTGTCTGCAGTGGCTCAATTGGTTAAGCAACGACTCTTAGTCTCGATCTCAGGGTCATGGGTTCAAGCCCCAGGTTGGACTCCACACTGGATGTGGAAGCTCTTAAAAAAACAAACAAACAAATAAGCAAACAAACAAAAAAACAGACATGTTAAGCTACTGTCACAGCTCTGGCCAGAGGCAACTGCCTTGCCTTCATCACGTTAAGCAGTTAATTTGTCCAACTCATTGCTTCAAGTTTCTCATTTTTAAACATGCATTCAGGGTCCCTGTCACTGTTGGGTGAGGATGAATTAGGAGAAGGTTTTGAAGGAAGGCAGAGGGGAGGAGAACCACCAAGAAAGAGGGAGAAGAAATCCTGCGGTTTTTAATCAACTAAATGAGGAAGGTGGGGGAGCAGGGAGAGAAGGTGAGAAGAGGGGCCGTATGTACTTCCTTCTCCAAGAGGACTTGGCAAGAGGTGTTAGCTCTCAGGGACTCCATACAGAGTGGCCATGCTCAGTTGGTGCTGGGGTCATAAATGCAGGGCCCAGAAAAGCCAGGAGATTGCAATGACAATAGCTACCATTTATTGTTTACTGTGTTCCAGGAATCAGGCTCGACACTAAAATAATAATAGATGTGACCACCATTCTTAAGCACACAATGTCCCAGGAGCTTGCGCTTGGCACTTCTCACGCACTATCTCTTTTCATTCTCAATCTGCCCTATGAAGTATGACCTGTTAACATTCCTATTTCTACATGAAGAAACTGGGACTCATCGGGGTTAAGTAGCTTCACCAAGGTCACCAGGAACTGACAGCGTGTGGACTCAAGCCTGGGCCCTTGTGACTCCACAGCCCTGGCGCTTAACCACCATGCACCCATATGAGGACTTATTTCTCTGTACCTACAGCTTCCCCATTACTGAAGAAATAAGCTGATGTGGCCAGAGTCCCCAAAGGAGAGACTGCCCAAGAGAGTCTGGCTTGTACCCCTACACCCTCCTCCACCAGGCTGCTCCAGCCAGTTTACAAAAGGAAACAATTCTCAGGCCTAAATGTGGTAAAGAACACATGCTCATTTTTGTACACTCTGCCTAAGGTTGCAGGAAACCCAACTCACATGGCAAGAAATGAGCCCAGCCGAGACAGAAAGGAAGCTTAGCCAAATGTCAGGGACATGTGGAAACCCACCTTGGGCCCCTCTCCAAACCCACCCTGAGGACTCTCCAAAGATTGGTTAGTGATTCCAGTGCAGGTAACAGAAGAGAGGACAGGGAGGCATGAAGCCTTGGACTTCAGGTACGAAAGGAGTCAAGAGTTTGTGTTCCCCCATTCTTATTTCAATTCTTGAACTTGACCTTAGCACAAGACTCTGCCTCCAGCCCCAATTACCTATTGTCTTCCCACTCCTCATAGCCTACACCCTCCTCTCTGTCAACCTCTGTGAATACAAGGCTCCCCCCTTGTATCATAATCCCCTAATTTTAGCTAGACAATTTCTACCTTCCCTTGGAGATAGTTTTGACTATGGAGTCCTGGCTAAAGGGATGTAAATGGAAGTTAGCTTAACTTGCAGACAATTCCTGAAATGAAAGGGCATTTCTTGTCCTGAACTTTTCTCCTTCATATGGCTAGAGCAAAGGTCAAAGGCAAGATCAAAGGACCCTAGGTTTCCTATAGCATGGTCAACTACAAGAGAGACAGATACCATTTCAAGGTAGTCATTGGGATGTTGGGGTTTCGGTCCCTCATCGCTGAATCAGTCCTAACACAGGGAGAAGGCATTAGGCAATGACAATGCTAAGTGTCTTGATCTCAGACATCACATTTCCTATGTCTTGTGTTTACCTGCAAACAGTGTGATTTAACAAAAAGAACAAGGGCTTTGGAGACCAACAAGAAGTCCAATAGGTTTCTACCACCTACTAGGCAGCTTAAACGTACTGAGCCTTAAGTGTTCTCATCCATCAAATGGGGTTCTGAGGAGGAAATAAAATAAGCTGTACCTTCACAGAGGAAGGGCTATGTCTATCTTATTCACTGATATACGTGTCTATCCACCAGTGCTGGCAAAAAGTAACCGGCACACAGCAGAAGCTAGATGAAGAACTCATGAATAAATGGACAGTGTACACCGAGCACAGGACCCATTGTGGGTACTCTTGAAACATTATTAATTACCAACATAGAATGGAAAGAATATTTCAGCTGGACTTTTGAAGATTAAACCATAAGCCAACCAGAGATGGAGGGACAGAAAACACCCCCCAACTGGATCCATGAGTCAAATTTCTGGGTTTCATTACACAACCACTTGGAAGGGTCTTCTTGGCCTTTTAAAGGTAGGAAACAGAAAGATAATTACCTTCCTCTTCCTATTCTCTTTCCAGTCCCTCTCTCCCCAACAGCACCCCCAGCCATGTTCTATATAAATTTCACATATATTCTAAGATGCTAAATATCTTTCAGACTTCACAAGGCAGGTTCCTTAGTTTCTGTTGCAAAGCTAGAAAACAGAAGGCCCTTGTGGGGTTGGCTCCCTACCATCAAGGAGCCTCTAGACCTAATGCAAGAGGGAAAGAAGAGTCGAATTGTTTGTGTTTTTGGAGGACCTGCTTTGTCTTATCATGGCAGTATGCCATTCATTAGATCTACTTGTCAGGCTCCAAGCTAGATGTTGTACCATGACTCATCACACTTCTCTCACAACAAGCCTGTAAGAATGCAGGTGCAGCCTATTTGAAGGATGAGAAAAATAAAGGGAGAGAGAGATGAAAAAGTTAAGAAAATGGAGGTTCAGGGGGTTTAATTAAGTTACTTGCCCAAGACAGGCACGGAATCCCGCCCCCACTCAAACGGGCATACAAATGTTTATAATGTCAGCATTCACAACAGCCAAAGGGCTACCCAAATGGCCATCGACTGAGGCATCATTAACTGTGGTACATTCACACAACAGACTATTCGATGGCCTTCAAACGGAATGAGCTACCGACGACACCTGCTAAAACATGGGTGAACCCTGAAGTCATGCTAAGTGAAGGAAGCCAGTCATAAAACACTACGTACTCTATGATTTCTTTTGTATGAAATGACCAGGAAATAGATTAGTGGTTGCTTTGGGAGGTCATAGCTAAAGGGTAAGAGGTTTCTTCCTGATGTGCTTAAAATGTTCTAAGGTGGCTGGAGACGGTTGCCCATATCTGCAAGGATACGAAAATCTATTGAATTACCATCTTAGTAGATGAAATATATAGTCTGGGGGGGATTTTATCTCAATAAAACTGTTTACAAGCAAAAGCTAATGCCTGACCTGAACCCACGTCTAGAAGGATTCCTCATTCCTCTGGATCCCACTTCATCAACTGGGCCTTCGCACGCGGCACCTCACCAAATCCCCAGGATGGTTCTGGGACATGGGGATGGGTGTTCTCATTTCATGAATGAAGAAATTGAGGGCCAGAGAGGAAAAATAATGTGTTCTCTTTCCAAAAGACAATTTCATTTCAGAGAAGAAAACTGATTTTCTCAGCATCTCCATTATGTGAGATACTCACCCGTGTTCATTATAAACAGAATGGGGGAGCCAGGACAGACAATAAAATGGTCCAACCTCATGATTTTCAAATTGCCCTCCACGTTTCATACCCCAGAGGCCCATGCGAGTGCTCGGGGGTCACCGCAGGGAAACGAGGAAGTTCAATTGAGAGCGGTTTCTAAATTCTGTTTTAGATCCTGGGCTTTAATTGAAAATACTGCTAAGGTAGTTTGGAAGCCACTGATCTTCTCCAACTTACCCATTTTAAACAGAAGATAATTTAAACAGGAGAGGAAAAAGGCCTCTGATTCACTTGGTGAGCTGATACTAGTGCTGGGCAGTGGGCCAGTTTCCTTCCCTCTCCATCACGCATTCCTTTTAGTCCAGATTAATGGCCTGATTCAAGACTAGGCTGCAGATCTTGGTTCTGTTCACCAACTCGTGTTCCCAACCAGAGGGCAGCAACCTTTTCCTGTTAAGGCCAGATGGTGAATATTTTGGGCTTTGCAGGCCATATGGTGCCTTTAGCAATGAACTTGGCCACTGTAGTGGGAAAGGAGCCATAGGCAATACGTGAAAGTGGGGTGGGGTTAGATTCCAATCAAACAGGTGGGGGGCCACAGTTTGCAGGCTCCTGTCCTGAACTGGTCCCCGACAGTCAGTCCCCCTGTCCCCAGCGGGGACAGGGACAGCACAGGATAAGGAACAGTCCCCTTCTCGGAGCCTCTGTTGAAACTGGCAATGTGGTGGGCTAGAAATCACCTGGAGCCAGGAAGGACTGCTCTCGAATCCAGGTTTGTACTTGTTTACCTCTGAGACAGGCAGAAGTCAAGCCATCTCTGGGACGTGGTTTGATGTACATCATGGGGACAACAATGTTCGCCCTCATGGTCATTACAAGCATTACATGAGAAGTGGAATGTGAGCACTTCCTTTGACACGGGGGAGAATTATGATGCTAGGCAAGGCCAGCTCCACTCTCCACCATCGCCTCCCACCATCTGCCTTAACCACCTGGCTCCCTTTACTCACCTGCCTCCAGCCACAAAGGCCTCCTTGCTCGATTCCTTTGCACACAGAGCCTGTCCCAGCCTCTGCACCTTTGTTTTATTTATTCATTCATTGAGAGAGCACATACACACACATGAGTGCACGGAGGGGCAGAGGGAGAGGGAGAGAGAGAATCTCAAGCAGGCTCCACACTCAGCATGGAGCCCAAAGCAGGGCTCAGTCTCAGGACCCCAAAGTCATGACCTGAGCCGAATTTGAGAGCAGGCTACCCAACCAAAGAAGCCAATAGGCACTCCCCACCTGCCCCCAGCCTCTGCACCTTTACACGTACCTCTTCCCTCCTTGGAAGGCTGTTCCCCAGACCTTCCTCTTGGCTTAACCTTCTCATATTCCAAACTGCCACTTTTGGCAGGATCCTCCAAATGACAGGCTCTAAAATATTAACCCCTACCTCGCCGCCCAAGGCACTCCATCACATAACCCTGCCTTCTTTTCCTCAGAGCCCTACCTGCTACGTTAAATTTCACCACTCATGTGTTCATTTACTTGTTTAACATTTTTTTGCTTCTTTTTCAGCTCCATAAGGATCTTACTGGATCTTTCTGGCTTCCTAGAATTGAGAATGGAGTGACAGGATGAATGGACAAAGACAACGTGGTAGGTGTGTATACATACACAAATACACACACACACACACACACACACACACACACACACAGGAATATTACTCAGCCATAAAAAAGGATGAGACTGTGCCATTTGTGACAACGTGGATGGACCTTATATCACACTAAGTCAGACAGAAAAAGACAAATATCCTAAGATCTCTGTTCCATGTGGAATCTAAAAAACAAAACAAATGAATAAATAAACAAAAAGCAGAAACAGACCTATAAATACAGAGAATAAACTGATGGTCACCAGAGGGGAGGGGGTTGGAGGGCTGGAGAGAATAGATGAAGGGAAGTGGGAGGTACAGGCTTCCAGCTATGGAATGAGTAAGGCGCAGGAATGAAAGGAGAGCATAGGGAATACAGTCCAAGTATTATATGGTGAGCATAGCTATGTGTGTGATTAACATAACATAACACACAGAGTTGCTGAATCACTATGTTTTGCACCTGAAACAAACATAAGATCGGGTGTCAACTATATCCAGAATTTTTTTTTTAAAAGAATGGAGGCTGGAACATAGTAAAGCACTCAGCAAAAATTTGTTCAAAGAAAAATGGATATATGATGATCCCCAGACTCCTATAAGTTCCTGAATTATCTCCCCCCCCCCTTAAGCTCCTTGGGAAGTACTAGGTTTGAACCCAGTGCAAACACCTGCATGTCAGGAAGGTCGATCTAATGATGTATCCCTCAATTAGGTACTAGGTTACCTGGGGCACAGAGATCCCCTGTTTGGAATGATCTGAGTCTCCAATGACGTTGACTGTGAAGAGCTAGCATTGAACCCAGACTGTAGGAAAGCTATATCATTAATCTCCATATTAAATTAAACCTGCAGGGCCCCCTTCACTGCATCCCTGCTTATATTTTGCTGCGGGGGAAACTGAGGCTCAAAGGACTTTCTCACAGTCTTGTTCCTCAATGAATGAGGAATCCCTTAAATGAATCAAGTTATAAAATTCCAGAGCTGTAACCTTAAAAGTCACCCCACCCCATCTGACCATACAGATGGAGAACCCAGAGCAAGAGAGGAAAAGGGGACTTGCCCAAGATCCCACAGCACTGCAGGGGCAGGATTAAGAGTAAATTCCACATGTGTCTGTACCCAGAGTTAGAATCACATCACTAGCCATCCATGCTGCTCTCTGGAGAGAAACAGAAAAGGAAAAAGAAATCATTCCAGGCACACATTTTGCAATAAATCCTGACAATATTAACAACACACGACAGCTTCATTGAACAAATTGGCAGCCAGTGTAGGTCGCTTAAGGAGACAGGAGGTCTGGAAAGAGAAAGAGGGGAGGGAAAAAAGACCACCAGACACACAGAAATCTTCCCATTCTGCTCTTTGCTAAGCCTGTCTCTGAGACAAGGGTTCAGACAGGAGACGCTGGGGTACGGTAAGTCTAAGGGAGGTTCGCACACGGCATGTGAGTGAGTATGTGTGTGCATGCGGGTTCACATGTGCGCACAGCTCCCGAGAGACTGCATGGGGGAATAATCCAGTCGTGAGATGTCACTCATCTTTTATACAAATTAACCTCCACCCCCCTAATGCAGGGATTAATTTGTTCTTTGTTTCCTTGACATTCAGCAGGGGAGATCTCCGAAGAATTAAAGAAAGTTCTTCAGGAGGTGAAAAGGGGAACTCAGGGCTTTGGAGCCCTGGAGCCCTGAGTGATCAGCATCTGCAGCACAGCTTCCTGCGGGGACAAAGAAGCAGCTTGCCTTAATCTGGACCTGCTCCCGTTTGTAGGAAGAAGCCCATCTCAGCCACCAGATCACACTAAATAATAGTATCTCATATGTATTCTGCACCCGGTCTTCGGCGAGTGTTTTCCATACACCTTAGTAACTCCCACCAACTCACTGCCAGCCATCCAAGTCCCCGTCAGCCTAGGTCTATGACAGTGTTCCTGACCTCACCTAGGATGTGTGATGCTTTGCCCTCCAGCCAGTGGCTTCCGGCAGTCAAGGGCCATCCCCACTCTTCCTACCTCCCAGATGCCCCCCCCCCCGCCCCTTTGTTCTCTACTCCAGATCCATTTGTGTCTGTGCCCCAGAGGGACCATATCCCATCATTCCCCCACAACTGGAAGCCTTACACTTTGTGACAAGTTCTGCCATAAAGGATGAATTTAAAAAGAAACACAAAACACCATCACACACACACACTCAAAAGTATGGACCTCCCATTTTTCCCTTTAGCTGTGTATCTGTTTGCTGTCACAGTTTGGATGAATAAATAAGCCATCTAACATTATTTTTGGAAAGAGAAGCAATATAAATAAATAAATACATAAATAAGAATAAATAATGTTAACACTGAATTAATGAAGATGGCTTTTAAAAATATGTACTGCAAATCACATTTTACGTGAGGAACCCAAGGAATCACACATCTCCCTACTGTACCTCTGCCCAATGCAACAAATTCTCATGAAATAGGGACTTCCCTTTCTTTAGATGGGTCCCCAGATGCCAATGGGGGGAAGGCAGCCATAAGTTAATTGGCTTATTCAAGGAATTAAAATTGTTCCGTTGCAGGGCAATGACCTATGACTTCTGGGTTCCGGGAATCAAAATTCCTTTACATTAGGCCCAAGCTAAAAATCTTTGAGAAGCTGGAACCAAGAGCAATGAAAAGAGAGGTCATTTTCATTTCTTTCTTATGTACTGTACATTGCCCAAGATCGTGAGCATGATCATGCCTGGCATGAAACTGGGTGGTTTGCAAGCATTATCTCATCCCATTCTCTGAACAACCCCATGAAGGAAAAGTAGCATACTTTTCTTTAGCATACATTGTTCAGGTGAGGATATTTCGGATCAGAGAATAATGACTTTATGGAAATGACATGGCTTTTAAAGGTAGTATGCACATTTGTCTGAGTGCAACACATATAATTTTCACTGTTGAGTTTCCCTCTTACTGATGCAGATTTCAGGAAATAAGCCATCACAGGGGAGAAAAGGTAGGGAACTTCTGCAAACAGTCAACAAGTAGAAACTCTGTTTTAAGCAAAAACAGTATAGGACACACTGAGTTCACAGTCAAGGGAAGAAGCAGAAGCACACACACTAACTTCATATCCAAGGCATATGGGTCAGCTGAATGAGTGCTAATGACCTTGGGCAGCCAATCCAATGGGTATAAAAAACTGGCTCATCTTTCAACAGTCACAGTTTTACCAAAAATCCATATTTGGTGGATTTATGGGAACCTAATTCTGCTCTCAGTCAATGAACAATGAAACAAATAGGGAAGTGGCAGAGATCAATGGATGGATCTATCACTTATCTGTCTATAATTTCCCAATACCCCCTAATCACCCTCTCATCCTCATAGAGTAGCTAGAGAAAATAGGGAATGAGGAAAGATTCCAATTGTGCCAATGAAAGAGTGAGACTACTAGTCCTCTATGCAATACAGGTCTATCTTTTTTAAATTATTACTTTCTACTCAAAATACCTTTTAGGACATCTAATTTCCTGAGCCAGTCCCATGCTCAACATGACCTTAATGAATTTGCCTTCTCAATCTTTTAATTCCCCAAATAAAATGTCCCACTTAGCCTCTACTCATTCTTAGATCTATACCAAGTACTCTCTTCTTTAAGTATGCCAACACTCAGCTGCTTGGCTCTTCTCCATTTCTGTGTCCAACCATGCATTCATGCATCCATCTACCCATGTACATATCTTCTCCCAAACTTTTTCAGACGGCTTATCTTGTGCTGGACACACATAAGACAAGGTCCTGAGGGCTTAGCAAGTAATTCATAAAACAGATGATATTCACAACATTCTCTGAGATGCAGAAGAAAGTGATAAATGTATCGGTATAAGGAAGACATGTCTCAGGACACCTGGGTGGCTCAGGCTTCGTTAAGCTTCTGCTTTCAGCTCAGGTCATAATCACGGGGTCCTGGGATAGAGCCCTGAGTCAGGTTCCCTGCTCAGCAGGGAGCCCACTTGTCCCTCTCCCTCTGCCATTCCCTGCTATTCCTGTGTTCCCTCATTCTAAGTAAATAAATGAAATCTTTTAAAAAAAAGGAAGAAAGAAAGAAAGACCTGTCTCCATGCAAGTGCAGAAAATGGTGCAGGGTGGGTCAGGATAGACACGACATGAATGAATTATATGAGACACATACAGGGGGAAGGAGTTTCTGCTCTCCCCTGATCACTACCACTAATCTGCCAAGCTCCAGCTCTTAAATGGCTTGGTGAAACCAATAAAAATGACTGGATCACCTTCATTTTCATGCTGGGTCATTGAAATTAAACAGCATACCCATCCATGGGAACTCTTTTTTTCTACCTCTACTGACCTCAAGATGGGCAGGTAAATCCAACCATCCAGCTTTGACTGCTTCTTCTCATCAACTATGTAAGTTCATGCAGCTCTCCAGAGGTCTTCAGGGGCTGGCTGGGAGTTGATGATAGAGGACTTGTTGACCCCACCTGGGCTGCTGTTTCAACTACTGGCTTCATCCAGCCTTCCCCCATTCTCTGCAAAGTATCCCTTAGGGGGATCTTGGGTCTCACAGCAGTAGCAGAAGAGAAAGTAATGGACAAAGTAGTGTTCAGGCATTGTTGGATTCCTGGCTACAGTATATGAAAACTCCTAATTTTCTCTCACCAATTGATATTAGTATTTTACATTTCGCCAATAAGGAAAATGAGGTTCAGAGAGGAAACTGATTTTGTTCCAGGTCACAGAAATTTTAATAGGATAGGAACTGAAATGAGTTCGACTCTATCTGTAATCCTCTTTCCACCATGCCACACCACAGCTGAGACTGTGAAAAGTACATAGGATCTGTATATCGTGGAGACAGGAGGAAACAAGGTAACACTCTCCCACTCCCAGTGGTCCACTGAGCACACACGCGCACACACACACACACACACACACACACACAATGTGTTGCTGCTAACATCTCCAATGTCAGCAGACCAGCATCCTTTTTCTTGGGGAAACTTTCTCTGTTAAGAAGCAAGAACCCAACAGCTTTCTTGAGACCCATTTTTCATACAATTAATGTCAGGCCTCCCATGTTTCTTAATGAAATCTGACACTAACAGAGAAAAATGGATACATTAATATTGAGTTCATTAGTAAATAGATTACCCAAATGTTTGGGGTGAAGGAAGAAGGAGAAAGGGGGAGAGAGAGGCACACATACCCATTCAGCTTTCTGCCAAGAGCCTCTCCGAGGACCACATGCTGATCAAATATTTATGGATTTTAATGCACTGATCTGTTAAGCCTGGAAATATTCTCTTTTACCAATTTTTTTTTTTTTTAAGGGAGAGAGAGAAGACCCCACCTGACACTGTAGCATTTTACTGAGATGCGAACTGAGGCTTCTTGTGGAAAAAAACAAGGCTCAGAGAGAAACCTTTGTTTCCTGGACAGGAAGTAAAAAGGACTTTTTTCCTGAGACATCATGCCCCACCCTCTACCTACACCCCTCCATGCCAGGAGACAGAGACATGGAGAGAAGGGAAAGTGTGGCCCAGTTAGGAGAGAAAACAGATGGGCAGGGGATAGCTGATGTAGAAGAAAAATGTCTTGTGTGCCCTGCTGAATTCCGCCATCTCCCTCTAAAGAATCATTCAGCTGTCCCACCGGTCACCAGGCTCTATCACTCTAAGACCTGTAAAAGCAAGTGAAGCCGAAAGGCAGCAGCGGAAGCACTGGTCCCAGTCCAGAGATCAGGAGAACCTGGTTCTGACCCTTCCTAGTTGGATTACCTCAGTACCTTGGACAGCTCCCATCACTTCCTGCCTCTGTAGAAAACAGATGCTAATAATGGCCTTAGCTTGTCTCCCAGAATCATTGTCGCCATGGTTAAATGAGGTCATGAGCAGGACAGCTCTTAATATAAACTGTAAAGTGCCATAAAACATATGATGTTGCTGTTTTTACAAGACATCCCATCCCTTTATGTCCATGTGATGAGTCAGAAAGTGAAAGCAAAGGAGGTCAGGATATCAGTCGTAGTTCTGCAAACAACTACATTTGACCTTGATCAGGTCCCTTTGTCCCTCTGGACCCCCACTTGCCCAGCAGCAACATGGTCAGGCTGGACCATTGCTTCTGCGTGGCCTTTGCACACCCTTGAATCTATAAATACTCAGAGATTTCAGAAGGAGACCAGCCACGATGGTGCTGGATTCTCTAGAGACCCAAGGTTATCCTTGATTAAGGTCAGAGCGGAGAGATATTGAGAATTAGATGATCTCTTGAAACTACTGCAGTTCTCACATTTTGAGAGATGGGACACTTTGTGTCTCTTAAAAGTCCTTGAGTAAGGAAATCTCATGTCATGCTCAGAGGAGAAAACAACTTAATAAAAGTGAGGACAGAAAGAAAGAAGGAAATAGTTCAGGTAGAAATGGACCCCAGAGAGAGTAGGTGTTCATGAATCAAACAGTTTCTTTCCTGGTCGCTGCGTTTCGCTCTGTCATGGGCACTTTATTCACTGAGATAGGAATGATCTGCCAAAACATTTTTACACACAAGAGACGGAGATACACAGACAGATGGTGAGAGGCAGCGGCAGACACAGCCTCCAAGCAAAAGGCAGAAACTTTCCTGTTCTTTGTGAGCAGGAGGTTAAGGAAACAAAAAGAAAAAGAAACGGAAAGGGAAAAAAATGTAAAGTAACAAACAATCAGGAGAGAGACAATGCCACATTCAGAGTAGGGTCTTTGTATTCCAAACAACAGTGACATTTCCTTAAATGACAAGGCGAATCCTTTCAAGTGGGCCTTTTTACATGAGCCTCTTGCCATCCAATTTATTAGCCAGACAGAAATGCGGTGTATAGGAGGGTACAAAGCGGGAACCCAAAATGCATTTTCTTCCCTGAATCTTCCGACGACGTGACTCACTGGCTCTATTGTGACAAAGTGAGAGGTCCCTGAGGAGTTCATTTCATGTCTCATCCATCCTCAGAGTAATGGGAAAATCCCGCCTGTTTCTACAAAATATCAGCACACACTGTGTACCACATACACTCAATTCCATTAGACGTAATGGGACAAGATTGTCCCCGAAGTTGTTTTCAATTGCTTGAGTGGATCCTTCATTTAGGGAAACAAGAAAATATGAGCTGTTTGACTCAAGTTGAAGTGTGGACCCAAGTCTGCCGGGATCAGCATGGCTAGTTCCCTGGGGGTGGCCAGGTGGAGACCTGGTCAAATACCACCTCTCCCCAGAGGTGAGGAGGTATTTTTGCATCTCGTTTCCATGTCATATATTACAAAGCAACCGGCTATTTATAACTGTTGTTAACTGAACACAGGTCCCTGAATGGTCCACACCCGCAAAGGCATTTCCATTCTGTGAACGCAACGATCAGTTTCAGAGACGGAACAGCACATAAGCTGAAGAGCCAGATGGTCAAGAGACCGAATTCCCCATTCTGCCACTTCTAGCGGCTTGGCTGTTGGCAGGTCACTTAGCCCTGCTGAAACAGTTTTATCAGGTGAAAATGAAACAAAGAATGATAGCTGTTTGTTGGGATCGTTCAATTTAATGTGGCGAGGACAATGAAAAGTCTGGTGGGAAGCGGACAGAACTTGGGAAAGGCTGGTTGGCAGTGGGCTTCCGGAAGCCTACCTCTGAAACGCCCTCCTCTGTGTGTGAGTTTGTGTGGTTTTAGAGCTGGGTTTCCAGTGCCAGAAGAGAAGCCCAGAGACCTCAGATTTAACTCCGAGTGCTGCCACTAATTTACGAGGAACATTAGGTTCGTCTTCCCTGGCTGGTTCCCTGCTTTCTCAGTGAATGGGAGGGGGTGGACTTGATTTGGCAATCGAGCACTTTTCCAACTGTGCTTTCAGAACACAGCTCTGTCTTCAAACCCTGCTCTATACAGAAATAGAACATGCATTACAAATGAGAGTGGGTATGGACTGGGCATGCGGGTCAGAAATCCTCCTTACACGTGTGCCCAGACCAGCACGTGTGCCCCCCCCTTTAGTGGTGCCTTCTCTGCAAAGCCCCAGGGTATCATGGAATACAGGGAGAAAAGCCACGGCCTCAGGGACATTGAGTTCTCCTCTAAGGACATTCTGCAAGAAGCACAGAGAAGTGGCATGGGAGTCTGATAGACTGGATGGCTCTTTCCTGACGTTAGCTTCCAAAGCTGGCTACTGACCATGTTGGCTCTTTCCCCCTCACCACAAGAAGACCAAGGCAGAGAGCCCATGAGAGACATAATACTTCAAGAAACAAATGGCAGTTGGGGTGTCTGGGTGGCTTCGTCTGTTAAGCCTCTGACTCTTGATTTTGTCTCAGGTCATGATCTCAGGGTTGCTGAGTGGGGAGTCTGCTTGTTTGTGGCTCCCTCTGACCCCCCACTCTCTCATAAATCTGTCAATCAATCAACCCATCTTAAAAAAAAAAAAAAAAAAGGAAGAAGAAGAAGAAGAAAAAGGCAGCCAGTAGGAGTCCTGTCCACTGTCATTTCATTCCCACACACGGAGAGTATGTATCACAGGGCTATCCCTGTGATGGGCTGAAAGTCATGCAAATACTTTTATTGTTTGCGTCTGTTCCCAATGGCTGCTGTAACAAACCACTACAGACTCAGTGTCTTAAACCAACCAAAATCATGTTCTCCCATTTCTGGAGGCCAGAAGTCCAACAAAATCAAGGTGTCAGTTGGGCCACACTTCCTCCAAAGGATTCTAGGGCAGTACCTGTCCCCTGTGTCTGCCAGTCTGGCTTGTGGCCACATCCCATCCAAGCCCCACCTCTGTGGTCACAGTGCGTCCTCTCCTTCCATCTAAAGTCAAACCTCCTTCTGCCTCCCCTTGCCTCCCTCGGGGCACTGGAGATGACTTGTAGGCCCCAGAGAATAATCTCCCCATGTGAAGATCATTGACTTAATTGCATCAATCCAGACCTTTCCTCCATGTAAGGTAAACATAAGGTCACATTCACGGGGTCATGGGATTAGGATGTGGGTACTCTGTAGGGCTCTGGGGGGCGCATAATTCGGCCCACCACCCTTGTTCCTTATTCACAGTCACAGTACAGACTTGAAGGATACAGACAAGTACACCTGATAATTCACCCATGGAAGGTTTTTAAGCTCTACAAACATCCAGAGCAATCTCCAAAGCCCCTTTGTGACTTTGCTCATCTGTTCCTTTTGTTAGAGCGACACTCAGCTCTCACCCCAAATTCACTTGTATGCTGCTACTCACCCTTAAGAATCAGTTTGAAAATAACTCATCCAGGAAGCTTTCTCAGATCACCCCAGTGCCTGAACTTGCTCTTCCCCAGGAGAGACTCACAGAAAACGTTAACTGAACTGTCAGGATGCTACTGACAACTGAAAACAGGAGATGCTTGCGCCGCCCTCGCTAGCACACAGGCACTGTGCTGACGGTCTACATGGAGAGCAGCACAGCCTCCTCACCAACACCCTAAACGGTGGAGCCTCTTGTCTTCAGCCCCATTTACAGATGGGAAGACTGAGACTTGGAGAGCTGGGAGTGAACTGGCCAAAGTCTCTCACCGAGCCAAGGGTGGAAAGGGCATTCGGGCCACCCGCCCCTGCCCGATCCAGCCCCCCAGCTCTGACCATCTACACAGTCTACTCTCCTGCCCACTCCCTTCCTCTTTAGACCATTCCCCCGGGCATCAGTTAGTTCAGTACCAGCTTCATCTTTCCTCTTAGAATGTGCCCCTCCTGCAGCTGGCCTAATCCCTGTTTCCAGGAATAAATAAATGAAGAAGAAGTGAAGAATAAATAAAAAAGGAGAAAGAGATAAATGAAGGAAGAAGAGATCGAGGAAGGCAGAGAAGACAGGAGGAAAGAGAAAACAAGAAGAGGGAAGAGGGAAGGAGGGGGGAAGAGGGAAGGAGGGGGCAAGAAGGCCCAGAACTACTTGGAAAAGATCACCCACACCACCCAGAGTGCCTCCCTCTTAGATGTTGTGCCCAAAACTCCTGAAACGGGAAAAGCAACTCCCAAGGTGGGCCCATCATTAGTTCTAACAGAGGGACTTGGAGAAAGAGGGAGGAAAAGCCAAAGGGAGGAAGAGGAGAGAGAAGATCTCTAGCATAACATGGCTGAAAAATTAAGCCAGCAAAACCATATAACCATCCACACACACTCGTGGAAGAGAAACCCATCCCCCAAAGCAGTATTAACAGAAGAAAATGAAACCCCACACCAGGGTACAGCAAATAAGCCTTCAAAGCCCTCTACATATGGAAATGAACTGTGCAAGCAGTTCGGGGGCCAAGGAACAGAGGAAGGAGAAGGGCATTGGTGGTATGGAGACCCATGGAGCCTTAGCAGCCCAGCAGCACCGAGAGACGCTGCCCCCCCCAGCTTCATTCACCCCCAGGACTCTGGGAATCCCAAAAGGAAAGGGGCTCTGTTAACCATCAGTACCACAAACATCTGGGGAAAAATCATCTGGATCCTGGAAGACAGCAGCATTCGGGGCGGCACTATTCATTTGCTCATACGCACACAACCCAAGCTCGGCCACCCCGCAGAGTGCCACAGTCACAGACAAGACATCTCCCCATACAGAAAGCCAGGTTTCCTTTATGCAATCCACCCCCCTACTCCTTGATGATTTATTTTGTTTTCCTTTCTTCATCCCCGAGCCTAGAGCTAAGGAAAGAGGAAAGAATGAACAGGGGCTTCAACTCGAGACCTAAGAGTAATGAAAAGGTAAAGCAGGAGGAGTGAGCAGACGGGGGCAGTCTGGTGGAGGGACTGTATGCAATACTAATGTGAGAGCTGCCCTCCCACTGCCCATTTTTCCTTAGGGCCCCCCATGTGCTCTTCATCCAAATAGAAATTAGGTGGGGTTTTTTGTTTTTGCTTTTTGATTTTTTTTTCCCCTCCAGAATGTGGAGAGCAACACAGACACTTGTAGCCTGCAGAAGAGTGGGGGACATTTTTTTTTCCCCTGGAGCATGGATAGATTGTGGCTCCATGAAGAGACCCAGGATTCTAAGAGAGCTGGGGTTACAGCTGGGAGGGGCAATCAGCAGAGAAGCCACCCCAGGGTTTTTCCTTGGCGCTGTGTTCCACAGCACAAAGGGCCCCAGGGAGGGACCTCCTTGAGGCCAGCCCATGGTCTACTGTGCCTTCCAACCTGCAAGACTTGCCCATGATTCCCCCTCTCTGTGTTGTTCTTGTGATCGTTTTAAAATTTTTTTAATATTCATTCTTTTATTCATGCAGCCAACATAAGCAGAGTTCCTGATATGTGTCAAACATATACTACGTCCTGGTTGATCAGTGGAGAAGGAAAAGATAAAATCCTTGCCCTTACGGATTTACAACGTAGAGAAGCAAAAGGACATAAACAAGTATGAATCATAGTCACAGCTGCTTTTTGAGAGCTCTCGGTATACCTTGCACAATGCTAAGTGCTTAAAGGGTAGTAAATAATTTCATCTTTGGGAATTCTGCAGATGATAGATGAGGAAGCTGTGTGACTCAGCGAGACCATGAACTTACCTAAGGTCACATAGCTGGTAGGTAGCAGAGCTGGGTTTTCAAACCCAGGCACTCTGGTCCTTACCCTAAATTCAAAAGAAAACAAAACAAGAACAAATGCACAGTTCCAGTTGGTGTCGACTACTCACAGAGTCAAAAAACAAGATGCCATGATAGAGAATAACTGAGGCGGGGCTCCTTTGACAGGGCAATCAGGGAAGGCTTCTCAGAGGAGGTGACATTTAAACCAAAGGAGATGATGGATGAGAGGTCAGCCATATCAAAAGAGAAAAGAGAAAGACTGTTTCTCTTTAGGAAACACGGCTGCTTTCTGAGTCCACTCTCCTTGATCTTGTGACATCTTTCTTTCCCCACCCCACCCCCTTCTCCCTCACTCTGTCACTACCACCCCTCAGTTCTGCAGCAGTGTCTCTCTCCAGTCTTATGTGTCCTTATTGCCATGAGTTAGTTCCCTCCATCCATTACTCCTGTCTGCTTGTGACTCCCATCATGGCCTATATCATCTTGCAGCTAAGTCAAGTGGGAGGTGGGGAAAAGGAAGGAGGACAGGGGATGACCACACCCAGCATTTTCGAGATTTATCTTGTCTAGTCCCTGGAGGTTCAGGGATGCTATGAAATTTGTCCCAAACTACAAGGCCCACATCGATTTTTTTCCAGACCAGACTAAACCCAAGTGTGCTGAGTCTCTGTCCAGGGCAGCATACTATTTCAGCAGAGTTTGGGTTACATTTCAAAGGATTCGCCCCTATCAAATAAGGGAAGGCATAAAAAACTAGGAAAGAGACCAACGTAGCATTTACTAGTTTCTCAAGTAGAACTCAAATCTGCACATCCTTCTAAGCCCCAAACCTGGCACCTGTTGAGACAGCACCGGGTCCAAACAATCCACCAGACTCCTAACACACTCAACCACACTCATTCTCTATGATCCTGTTCTTCCCGTGCCAGAAGGGCCGCCTGGTCCTTTCATTTCACAGACACAGAGAAAGAGACCAAGCCAAGAACAGAAGTTTGGTCTGCAGACAGATCATTAAGCAGAAACAAGCCATTAAGTATGGAAGAAAAAAATCACTCTGCCTCATACGTGAAAGAGTGATACAGGTGCCTAAGGTTTTCTCCTCTGCCTTCTTCACCTGCCCGTGGTATGAATGACTCTGCCCTGAGCCATCCCTATCCCCTCAAGGTGGTGGACAGAGTCCATGGGTGCAGAAATCACATAGACTTGAGTTCAAATCCTATCACTGCTAACCTTGACCAATTTATGTAATTTCCCTGAGCTTAACCTTCCCTGTCTATAAAATATCCAGGGTTGGTATGAGGATGGAAGGGGAATACATATGAGGAACCAAATCCAATGCTGGCAAATAATCTGTACTCAAGGGAGGAGGATTCTCTTTAACTCTGGAAATAGCTGAAAGGTAAAGGGACTGACCAGAGTCAGAGACACAATGAATTACCCTGACATCGGTCAGAGCTTATGGGTCTACCCCCAACCTACAACCTGAATGGCATCCCGCTGCGTCAGTGACACATGTTACCCGAGGCAGGGTGACCTGGGATACCAGGCACCCGTGAACATCCATGGAGAAGGCTTTGGAGCAGAAAATATGGGAAATGGGGTGGAAGTGAGGTCTAGGAGAAAAGGCACGTGCAACATTTCTCCAAAATCACTAAGGGGTTGACAGTTGGGAACCACTCTCCATAATGACTAACAGGCTTCATAGGAAGGTGGGATTTTTGAGTGAGACACGTTACAACTCACTACATAAATACATTACCCGGAGAGCACACATGTAGAGGGCTCTCAACAGTGATGAAAGCATTTCCTAATTCAGGACCCCATTTGCTCTCGCCACCACCCTGGGAGGCTGTCCGTGTGGTTCAAAAGTCAGCTATTCGCAGAGCACATTGTATGCTGGGCACTCCTCAGACCCTCACCGCAACCCTGCAAGTAGGTCCTGCCATGAGTCCCACTGCATACCTGAGAAAGCCACGGTTCGGAGAGGTTACCAATCTGCTCAGAATCACACAGCCACTGAGTAAGGTCTTCTGCTTCATCTAATGCAATTCCCTTTCCCCATTCTACTCAGCTGTCTGTGCTTTATATATAAATAATATGTGCTTCTAGAAATAAGAAATGGGTGATAAATAAGGAACAAGGAGGTGATGGCTCTAACCACCCAAAGACAGAGGCAGGCTCTCAAGAACAGAGAAGGAGAGAATTGCTGAAAGGAGACAAAAAGGTGCATTCAACGTCATGCCTTTGGGCAGAGCCCTCATTACGGGGTGACGAGGACCTATGTGTGAAAGGTCAGTGAAGGCCCAGGGACTTGGTGGTACATGTCCAGCTTTATGAAGACTCAAAGGGCATATTAATTTAGATTCCAAAACCCTGTGCATGCTGTTTAGCTGGAATCTAGAGGGGAAAAAATGCTAATCAGACAGTCTATTACCAGATCAGAAGATTATACTTAACTTACAATCTCATTATTTTTAATGTTTTCAACCAACATTGCACTAAGCTTAAAATCAGAGCGGAGTGTAATCTGTTTATACGTAAGTAGGGAGGTAATTGGGGAGGCCTGCTCAGCCTAAGGCTCAGAGTTCAGGTCACCCCTGCTCCCAGGGTGAGGATGGGGTGGAGGGGATTAAGCAACTTGGCCAAAAGCAAAATGAAGCAGAAATTCAGGGCAATTTTCTAGGTATTTCAATCTAAAATCTACCACTCTGACTATAAGAAGCAAGGCAGCTGAGAACAGAAGCAACATACTGGTGACTGGCTTCATCTCCCTTTTAAGTCTAGAGATTCTTTTTTTTTTAATATTTTATTTATTTATTGAGAGAGAGAGAAGAGAGCATGAGAGCTGAGAAGGTCAGAGGGAGAAGCGGACTCCCCATGGAGCTGGGAGCCCGATGCGGGACTCGATCCCAGGACTCCGACATCATGACCTGAGCCGAAGGCAATCGCTCAACCAACTGAGCCATTCATGTGCCCTAAGTCTAGAGATTCTTTTTTTTTTTTTAAGATTTTATTTATTTATCTGACAGACAGAGATCACAAGTAGGCAGAGAGGCAGGCATGAAGAGAGAGGGGAATCAGGCTCCCCTGCCGAGCAGAGAGCCCGATGCAGGGCTCGATCCCAGGACCCTGAGATCATGACCTGAGCCGAAGGCAGAGGCTTTAACCCACTGAGCCACCCAGGCGCCCCAAGTCTAGAGATTCTTATGCGTCGTCTGCAGGGACACAACCTGGCAGGTGTGGGCAGTGTCGGCTAAATGCCCGTTTCTCAGACTATGTCCCATGGAGTCCATAAGACCTTCACAGGAAATAGTATGTTCTACGGTCAAATAAGATTTAGGAAATGTTCGGATAAACAAAAGAAAATGGGTCTATCTGCCATAAAGCTGCTCCGTCCATCCATGTGCCATGCTGATGTGTAGTATGAGTCCCTGATGAGTCCGTGTATGCATGTGTTTGGGCATAAACAGCCATTCGTCCACTTACTCTGGACCAGAGCTCAAAAAACCGTGGTGTACATTCCCCCAGCTTTACTCTCCTGTTGGAAAAAGAGAGGTGAGGAAGGACGGCTCAACTTTTTATTTTACAAATGCCAAATACTTTGTGTAAAGCTAAGGGCTTCATAGCTATGGTATTAGGGAGGACTATCTCATTAATAACTGATCTCTTAATTCATGTTTTATGATCCTGTCAGCACATAGAGGCATTTGTCTCTGCCCAAAAAGAACGTCTGTGTAGCTTCTAATCGTGTGCCTCCCCTCCCTCTGCCCCATTAACTTGGAAAAGAAGAATCGCTGGAAAAGGTGGACGAAAGTCAAAACAATTGAGTTGTCTCTTTATGGATTTATCGAGTGGCGACCGGTGCCATAGAGAGAGCTAAGCGCGGGCAGTGAAGCATGCCGGGAAGCCCATTGATCACCAGGCACCTGGGTCAAAAACGATTTTATCTTCTGTCCTCAGATCCAAATGGCAAGCAGGGGCTCAGATGCAGCAGAGGAGAGGTGGAAGGGCCACCCCTCCCCCAAAGTCAGTCCTCCCCTTGCCAGCCCCTCCCATGCAGAGGTCTCCAACGTCACAGGAAGGGAAAATGACCCAATTTGGGAGAGGTTACGTTTTGGGTCAAGCTTATTGCTGCAAATCTATCACAAACCAAAGTCTGAGGAGACAGACCAATCAGACGTGGCCCCCGCCTTCGGGATTCCACCGTTTAGTGGGGGTAGGCCAGACAAGTGACCACCCAATTGTCAGAATAAGTACAGAAAGAGACTCCTTGACTCTAAAGGGCTACAAAGGCTCTAAAAAGTAGGGTATTTATTATTCTCCCCTCCAGGAGGTGCAGCCTAATTCCCCTCTCCTTCAAGAGCAGACAGGACTTAGTGACTCACCTCTGAACAGAGCAAAGAAAAGGGCAATAGTCACTTTGCAATGGAGAAACCCCCATAGACACCACCTTAACCAAGTGATCAGGGTTCAATCAGACTGATGTCACCATGTACTGATACTATATGGTATGATGGCTAGGACAGTTCCCTTCTGTGGTGCTTCTCCAAGCCCACGTAACCCAGATCTAATCATGAGAAAACAGTACACACACCCAAACTGAGGGGGATTCTACAAAATACTAAACCAATACTTTTCTACAGCTCTCAAGAAGGAAAAGAAAAGGAAGGAGAAGAGAGGGGTGGGAAGGGGAAGGGAGGGAAAGAAGGAAGAAAAGGGAAGGAGGAAGGGAGGGAGGGTAGAAGGAAAAAAGGGAGGGGGAGGGAGGGAGGGAAGGAGGGAAGAAGAGAGGAAGGAGGGAAGGGAGGGAAGAAGGGAGAAAGGGAGGAGGGAGGGATGGAGGGAGAATGGGAGGAAGGGGGGGGAAGGGAGGGAGCGAAGATAAAAAAAGAGAAAAGTAAAGAAAACAAAACTGTCACATAACAGAGGAAAGAAATTAAGAAGACAGGATGGCTAAAAGCAACACGGACTGAGTCCAGGGAAAGAAAAAGGACACTAGTGGAAACTGTGTGACATCCGCATAACATCTGTAGTGTAGTTAATCATAATGTGCCAATGTCGATTTCTTTGTTTTGATGGATGTACCATGGGATATAAGATGTTAATAGTAGGAGAAGTTCAGTAAAGGGCACATAGAAATCCCTGTACCATCTGAAACTATGTTTCTATACATCTAAAACTATGCCAGAATAAAAAGTCTAAGAAAAAAAAGAAACCAAGGCAGTGCTTACTTAGGGTTTTAAGAGATTAATTATTTCTATAAAGCAGTTTGGGGGAGATAGAAATGAAAATCATGTGAAGGCACTATAGTCAGAGGGAAACACCAAAATGACAAAGAATGTGTTCGGAGTGTTTTGTGTATTTGGTGTGATGGAGGGCAGGCGGGGCAGGGGGAAGGAGGCTGAAGGAAACAGGGACAGGAGCATAAAGGATCTTCTAGGTTAAGCTAAGAATGTTAGCCTCATGTTAGAATGTTTAGTGAGTCAATCAAGAATTTAGAGCAGAGAAAACCTGTCAAATATGAACAAAATGTCTAGAAGCCAGATGAGTTGGCAAAGATAGCAAGTCATGTTGAGTAGTGAGGCAGCAAAGTAGGGAAAACAGCAAGTAAAATCACAATGAAGCCATCCTATGTGGGCCCGGCTTTGACACAGCTTCTACAGTGAATGGGAGATGGGAGGAAGTGGGGTTGCTTTTCATGCTTTTGACTGGGGGTGGGGGGGAAACAGTGGGTTTGGGGGAAGAGGTCATGGCCATCCCAACTCAAAAATCTGAACTATCCTGCCCGATGCTCCAGAATAAAGTATAAACACCTGAGCATGGCATGCAAAACCTATTATATTTGCAATAAACTACGTTTGTATCTCACTTCCCTTCTTGCTGCATTTTACCACAGGTAAGCGACACCACATTTTTTAAGAAAAACAAAAGAAAAGTAAAAAACATAGGACTTTTCAATTCCTATGCCTTTGTATAAGCTGTTCTGTCAGCCTGAGCTGCTTTGACTTGAGCCCAAATCCCATACTATTATTTAATACTTCATGCACATGCCACTGCCTCCAGGAAGGCTTCCCTGAATACACAGCTCTTCAAGTTGTTACAATTCAACTTATTCGTGCATCTCTTATAGGACCTAGACCATAGCTCACAGATGTTTCTGGTGAGCCAGGAACATGCATGTTTCCCTGGGGGCAGGAATCATCCCTCATCCATCTCCCTATTTCCCCTGCAATCACCACACAGATGTCCAGGTACATAGTGTTGGTCAGCTACCCAATACTCATTCCCTGCCACATCTGCCTTATCGAACTCTCCCTACAAAGGGTGAAAAGCTCACTTTCCCAGACTCCATTGCATCTAGAGGTGACCATGTGACTAGCTTTGGGTTAAATCAGAAGCTGAAATGTTTGGAGGCACTTCAAAAAATATCTGTCTTCTTGTAAAGGATAAAGCTCACTGGAAGAAAGGGTTTCCTACCACCTCTCCGTCCATCCTTGCTTTGGATGCTGTGTTCATTCATGCATCTTGGGGTGGGAAACCCACCTTGGAGACCCAAGAAGAAAGCCAAGACAACAACGGGATGCCCCCAACCCCAGGCCCTGACATCTGGAGTCGCAAAGTCACTTATCTCTGAGCCTTTTGTCTTTTGAGGTAATTAAACATCCTCACGGTCTAAGTTTCTAGGACACAGGTAAAAGTATCCTAAGTAAGACGCTGCTTAATATCTTTTTAATTGAACTGAATGTGAATGTGAGGATTTTCTATCATTTGGGTCCATTTGGCCTTCTTTAGTTACGTCCATCAGAGAGAGAGAGAGTCTCTTGGAACTCAGAGCATACGCCTCCAGCCCTAGACTGGAGAGAACACCGGGTCTGATCCCAGAAAACAATTACTCTCTCATGTGAATTTCTAATCTGGCTCAAGAAACACTATCTAAGGCCAAGTCATAATCTCCTTATGACTTCATCTACCTTTAAATGTCAAGTGCTGATTTTCGCCATACCTCCCCTGAGAGGAATTATTGTTTAATGAGGAACATGGACCGTCATCTGCATCCCAGGACTTGTGACACTCGAGAGGTATTATCTCCACCAACCTGGAACCTCCCACACATTAAACACACAGAGGTCAAACATAATATTCTCCTCGCATTTTGCAGTCCAAGAATCAGAGCTAAACTCCTGGGCCCCAAGAAAATCAACAATTGGCAAACGGGTGCAGAGCTTCTAATGCACGGGGATCGAGGTGCCGAGGGGGTGGTAGACAGAGATGGACGAGAGGGGAAGGAAAATTCGCAAATGCTGAACTAGAAGCTTTATCCCAATGCTTTATTTTTGGTGGGTCTTCTCAACTTCTTGATAATCCTAGGATTGAAGGATTTTCCCATTTCCCTGACAAGCAGCTCAGAGAAATTATTCAAAATGGTATTGCTAAGCCAAAAGGTAGAAACAATCCGGCTGTCTTTGGACAGATGAACGGATCAAAATTGTGGTATGTCCACACAATGGAATATCATGCAGCCATCAAAAGGAACTGAGTTCTTACACGTGCTATGACGTGGATGAACTTTGAAGACATGATGCAACATTAAAGAAGCCAGACATAAAAGGGAAGATACCGAATGATTCTACTCATATGAAATATCTAGAATTGGCAAATTTGTAGAGCTAGGATGTAGACTGAGAATACAGGGGTTGGGGAGTATGTGTGTGTGCATGTGTGCACGCATGCATAGAATGGGGAGTTAATGCTTAATGATTCCAGAATTTCTGTTTGGGATGATTAAAAGGTTTCGGAAATAGACAACGGTGATGATCGCACAATATTGTGAATGTAATTAATGTACTGAATTGTACACTGGAAAGTGGTTAAAATGGCAAACTGTGTTTTTAAAAAATATTATATATGGGGCGCCTGGGTGGCTCAGTGGGTTAAGCCTCTGCCTTCGGCCCAGGTCATGATCTCGGGGTCCTGGGATTGAGCCCCGCATTGGGCTCTCTGCTCAGCGGGGAGCCTGCTTCCCCCTCTCTGCCTACTTGTGATCTCTCTCTCTCTGTCGAATGGATAAATAAAATCTTTAAAAAAAAAAAGTTTTAAAAAAATATTATATATATATATGAGTACATAAATGCATATATATTACTACAATAAAATGATATCACTAATAAATGTTTTGATAGCAACTTAAAAGCTATTTCAGACTCCAAAATCTGTAACGTTTCTTACAAACCATAAAGAGGTCCTCAATGATGTAGTCCTGTGCTGATTTATAGAATTTTCTACAACAACAAAACAAAAATGTTCTATGTCTGTAGATGTGGTAGCCACCAACCACATATGGGTACTGAGAACTTCAAATGTGGGTTGCCTAAGCAATTGACATTTTTATTTGATTTGAAACTCAATTTTAATGTAAGTAACAGCCACTGGTTGGCTAGCACAGGCCAAGAAAAACACAAATGCCTAAGGAGACATTGTAACAAAATGATGACATCTTGATGACAAAAAAAGAGTCTTTCCAGTTAACACTTTGGTTTTTAAAAATATAAACCCAAAGCTCCGAAGATCACCAGCACAGCCTAACCTGCCGCCTTGATTTTGGTTCACCCCTATCTCCAGTCCATCCATCAGGAAAAGCTGTCTCGGTAACAGCAGACCCAATTATGTCATCTGCTTTCTGAAAACTCCACTGAACAGAAAACCTTAAATGCATACCCGAATTGAGAGGAGCCAGTCTGAAAAGGCTATGTACTGTAGGATTTCAATTATATAACATTCCGAAAAATGCAGAACTATGGAGACAGTAAAAAAAATCAGTGGTTGCCAGGGGGTGTGGGGAAGGAGGGATAAATGGGCAAAACACAGAAGATTTTGAAGGCAGAGGAACTATTTTGTATGAATAATAATGGCAGATACATGTCATTATACATTTGTCAAAACCCACAGAAAGCACAATCCTAATGTAAACCAGGGGCCCTGAATGATAATGATGTGTCAATGCAGGTTCGTCAGCTGCAAATGCACCAAAGGGCTGCGAGATGTTGCTGGTGGAGAAGCCAGAAAGTGGGGTGCTGGGGTATAGGGTATATGGAACTGTCTGTACTTTCTGCTCAGTTTTGCTGTGAACCTAAAACTGCTCTAAAAAACAAAGTCATTTCGGGGCTTCTGGGTGACTCAGTTGGTTCAGCAGCCGCCTTTGGCTTGGGCTGTGATCTCAGGGTCCTGGGATGGAGGCCTCCCTGCCTTAGGCTCCCTGCTCAGTGGGAAGCCTGCTTCTCCCTATGCCCCTCCCCCGGCTCGTGCTCTCAAGCTCTTGCTCTCTAGCTCTCTCTAATAAATAAATAAAATTTTAAAAATAAAATAAAATAAAGTCAATTTAAAAAAAAAAAAAAAAGTAAAAACAACATCACAACTCACCATGAGGACTGGGGAGGGGCCCATCGGTATTTGGTTCCTGCCTCTCCTCCGGTCCCCTTTCTCACCACAAGCCTTGCAAATTCTATTCCCTCTGAGTCGTCTTCATGACCCCTTTTCTAGAGCAACTTGGCCAGCTCCCTTAGAAATGCCCCCTTTAATGCTTTCTCCAGCCAGGAAAATCGAGTTCACTATCCCTCCTTGCTGTGTCCATCCGCTGAATAACTATCACAGCTTGTACTGTTATTTTGTTACTGATCTGTCTCTTCTAACAACTTTGGGGTTGCTCCGAGCTAGGTCTTAACTGCCCCCACCAGATCTCGCATGACCTGGCCTCAGGCAGTGTCTAAAGGCTCCAGTGGCCCTGCCTCCCTCCAGCCACACAGCATTCTCAGAGCCCTGGAACCTACTACACGGACTGCCTCCCTGCCCTTCTCCCCTCTCTTCCTCCTGCCTGACCGCCTCCCCAGCTAACTCAAACCCATCCATCTGCTCAAACTCCGCCCCTTGGGAAGGCCTTCCCTGATTTCCCAGACGGAAATACATGCCCTAGTTCTAAGTTCTCAAAATATAAGGTGTTTTTGCCTTCAAGGAAAAATGTGTCTAAATAACTTTATGAAAGCATTTGTTTAATTTTATGAGGCTTTAAGCTCCTCATTCTGTTGTTTTTGTTCTCCTCCCCCCACCCCCCACCCCCAGTTTTATCCGCAGTTCCTGCCCTATCTGAAGTTCCCAGCTTCTATTTGGGAATAATACATGGATTAATTTCTCTGTCCTCGGGATCCAGTGGGTGCTTAATAATTATTTGTGAAATGGCTGTATTCCTTTTGTCTCCAGGGGTTTTAGGGCAGTTTCTGACACAGAAGGAGCAGTCAGCAAATTCAGTATTTGTTGAATAAATGAATGAATGAATGGAGGGAGGGAGGGATGGATGGAACTTCAGATATCCTTGCACAAACGAACCACCACTTCTTCCTGATAAGAACTGTGTAGCACCATACATCGACTTTCAGACTGAAGAGGCTGTTGCCAAGTATATACAAAAATGATGCTTTGAAGGTGAGGACCATTTTTTTTTCCCATTTACCAAATATTTTTCAAGCGTGCGCTCTCACCTTATGCTTTCAGTCACGTTTCCTGGAGGGTAATGAACCCCACCTGTGCGTTCGAGAAGGCGCGTGTCCCGCCACGTGCAACAGTGCTCCAGGGGCCGGGCTGCCTGGCTCCCGGGAAACACACAGGGGGACAGCTGAGAGTCTGGGACGCTGCCAGGACGGAGAAGCCAAACAAGCCCTCCAGATTCCTGGGGGCCAGAGCCGGATGGGGAGAGACAGAATGGACCCTGATTACAATCTGAGAGGGATTCTTCCGCTGAAAGCGCGTTGATTGGATTGTACTGTGATGCCCAAGTCTGTGGGCAATCAAACAGCCCCCGGCTACCTCCGAGCAGTCGGAACTGGCAATCTAGAGGCGGAGGCTGGCCTGCTGCTAGGGGGTGAGGCTGGGGGGTCAGGCTCTGGGGCCTCGTTCAGCTCCGCCTGAGGTTACAGCTCAAGTGGCAGATGTCCCATTTGTCCCTTCCCAGCACTGCTAATGAAACATGCTTAGGAAGCAGAGCAGCTTGCCTGGGGGAGCAGGGGACAGGGGAGTCATGGAAATCACCCCTTATAACTGTGGAGTGTGCAAATGCTTATGGCTACATTTTCCTTAGACCCTCCCCAAGCTTTAAGAAATCCATACGATAAACCCCCTTGGATAAAGGCACGCATCTGGGCTGGTAGAGGGGACAGGCTGTGCTCCAAGTCATAAGGTATAAAGTCAAAACTGAGAGGAGAATTCCAAATCGGCCTGACGCTCCCTAACTGCAATCCAGAGGTCATGTTTCCAACTTAAAGTCAGAACCTGAAAATACTGATTGAGACTAGATTTCCCAGGAAGATGATCATGAATCTGAATTCTTGGACACCTACTTGGTGCCAGTAGGCATTCCGTTCATATATAACCTGTATGGTTCAGATTATCACGCCACGTATGGCACGATGTAACAAGAGTTTGGGTCTGCATGGTGAAATTTTCTGCAGGAAGCAGGGCTGGCCGTTAAAACCAAACCAAGTTCAGGGTACCTGGGTGGCTCAGTGGGTTGAGCCGCTGCCTTGGGCTCGGGTCATGATCTCAGAGTCCTGGGATCGAGTCCCGCATCGGGCTCTCTGCTCAGCGGGGAGCCTGCTTCCCTCTCTCTCTGCCTGCCTCTCTGCCTACTTGTGATCTCTGTTAAATAAATAAATAAATAAATAAAAATCTTAAAACAAAAAAAAAAAAAACAAGTTCTTTGGATTTTCATTCTGCAAATTTGGGAACCGAAAGCAATGCAGAAATGTAGCTTCCTTTACCCCCTTCCAAGCAATGCACCGGGGCTACAGTAAAATGGTGGTACCCCTTCTGTTCCATCTGATTTCCAATTTTCAGAGACTTCCATGTAAAATATGGTTGCTTAAAATGTGAAAAGAAAGTTGAAATGTGTCAAGATCGGGTAAGAAAGAGGCATTTGGAAAACAAATGACAGAAGGTAAAGAGTAGAGCAGAAGAAGGTCTCTGTCCTTGCCACCTTGGCAACGATGACCACCTGTCTATCAAGCATGTCCTGGCAGGGTTGACTTAACAATCAGGCACAGCGTCCTGGGCCCACAGGACTTTTAGGGGCCAATGTAAAGGTTTTAATCTTTCTTAAAAACCAGAAGGAAAAATAATTGCATGTTTAGGTCAAAGAAAAAGTTTCAAAATATATTACTCATATAATTACCTTTAGGCAAACACAACTATAAAATATTTTCAAAGTAAACGATAATATTAAGTCATTTTTTTAAATGTTATGGAAGAATGACCCACAAAGACAAAAGTGCCTTAGGTCTTCAGAAGTCATACAGTTGCCCTGTATGCTGACTTTGTTATTAAATAAGCTTGGCCATTGAATGTAGAGCTAAATGAATTAATGAGAATTAGTGAAATTGGAGTAGAATGTTGTCAGATATGTTCTAATGAACTTGCACACGGTATTATCATGGGCAGAGCTGAGGTTCTGAGTATTACCAAGAGAACTAGAAACATGCCCCTTGGTGCATGTAGGCATTTCTCTGTTGGCTACACCCAGCAGAAAAGGCTAAATTAAAGTTACCTTTACCTTGATCATTTTCTCCATCTCAAAAATCACACCTATTATGGGTCCTTGGAATGTAATGGTATCCTGGATATTGGAATCAATATCTTAACTCTGGTTAAACAGATCTTTTATACCTAACCCAAATCCTGCTTCTTCTAGCTACAGTCTTTAGTTTTGCTTTGTAAGACTGAAAAATCCACAGATGTTGCTTTCCTCACATTATTGCAAGGATTCCTTGTAATGAAACCCATTTGTGAGTCTGGCTACCTAATGTCTTGAGGGATGGACAGCGCCCTTGAATGTCTGTGAGAAGCCACAGACTAGTAACAATTCAGTCATAAATTTTTATGAGCTGGGCAAGTCAGTTCCTCTTGTGGGCCTTAGTTTCCCATGTCTGAGAAAGGTGAGTTATTGGCATATGAAATCACTGGCAAATTTGAAGGATCCCGAAATACTGAACATACTGGATATTATGGATGGGCCTATCAGAGATCCCTTACAATAAACTCACTGCTATGGTGAGGATCTATCTTGGTGTTCGAGAAGTCTTCTAGTTTGTCACAAGCAAGGATAGGCCTATTAGCTTCTGCACAGACAGTGACTTTCTAAAAATCTGCAGGGGGAAAATAAAGGTCAGACAGGTATACACACACAGAGGAAATCAGGGGCAATCTAGGGTCAGGCCCTGGGGACAGGGCTGGGTGGGGTATGGCTACACCCGCGGCAGGAGTCCTCCTATTATGGATACCTCCGTCCTGGAGTTACAAACCCTGCTTCTGGGCAGGACAGCTGAAAGAGAAATCCCATTTCCCTTCCAATCATTCAAATGAGAAAGGGGCCAACATTAAACCAGGGGCAATTGTCTTTACATTACCCTGGGCACCAATTCTAATCACAAACTTGCAGACCACCGGCCTCCACAGTGCTGATCTGGAGTGTGTGGAAATTATCGCGTAATTTACGGCAGACAGGCAG
Source organism: Mellivora capensis (assembly GCA_004024625.1). Lineage (NCBI taxonomy): Eukaryota > Metazoa > Chordata > Mammalia > Carnivora > Mustelidae > Mellivora > Mellivora capensis. Next base: position 37,653 of record PISX010004056.1, on the reverse strand, counting down.
TGCCTGAAAGTGACTTTCTCAGCATCTGTTCCCAAGTAGTCCCGAGAGCCAGGAAAGGAAGAAAGCTCAGCGGGTGGCTGGAGAAACGGGATGTCCCCCAGTTGCATCCAAGAGTCCAATAGCCTTCCCCAAAGCTGGTCTCTTCCTGTTTCCCTCCTCTTGCCATGCCTCTCCCTCTTCCTGCTGTGGAAGCCCTATCCCTCCTCCAAAATCTTCCTTCTAAATCTCACCTTCCCTAAGAATCTGGCTAGCCCAGCTCACCTCCCGCTACCCCCTTCTGGAATGTCCACCTCTGTCACCTGTGAATTGCAGGGGAGGTGGGCAGCTAAGCATGGTTCAAATTCAACCCAAATGGTATTGTTCTATGAGTAAACAGTGTTTGGACCCAGATGTCTCTCAGAGTCCTCCCCCCCACATTGTTTTCTTGTGAAACACAAGGCATAGATACAATAAAAACAATAAGAAACACTGGCTAATGGGGGAGGCTAAAGCTTGCATTCTAGACCACTTGGATACTGTTTCATTGTGCTCTCTCCCAATGCTATGCCCTTGGGCGTGTCCTTTCACACCTCTGAACCTCAGACTCCCCATCTGCAAAATGGGAAGAAAGCGATTAACCATGAAGCGGTTATTTTGAGGATTAAAGAAATCAAAAATAACAAATGATTGTAGGCAGTGACGTGCAGCATGAATGCAAGAAATGGCTATTATTATCACTCCAATAAGAACAGCTGATGTGTTAAGGGAAGTAACAAACTTGGCATTGCTCTTTTTTTTTCCAGCTCAAGAAAGGCAAACAGTCTCTTTGAGATTTCTTTGTTGCATGCTAGGATAGAGTTTGGTCATTCAACTATGAATTACAGATATCCTTAGGCACCTTCCATGTACCCATCTGGGTTCCAGCAGGAGAGAGAGCATCAAAACACCATGCAAAGAATGATCCCCTGTGCCTTAACTCTGTTAAATCACATACTGTTTAAAGGCAATGGGGCCTCATCCAGAGTGAGGGAGTCTTCTGGTCAGGAGCCAGCACGGTGTTGGTATGTTCTCGGTATTTGCGTACTTACTGTGTGGATTTTTTTAAATATTTTATTTATTTATATGACAGAGATCACAAGTAGGCAGAGAGGCTGGCAGAGAGAGAGGGGAATAAGGCTCCCCGCTGAGCAGAGAGCCTGATGTGGGGCTCGATCCCAGGACCCTGGGATCATGACCTGAGCCGAAGGCAGAGGCTTTAACCCACTGAGCCACCCAGGTGCCCCACTGCGTGGATTTTTAACTGGAGTTTCTAGTATGCAATACAGAGTTGGATTGGGTTCTCTGATGATTACATATGCTGAAGGAAGGATACAGGAATTTAGATCCCAAACTACCAGAGACAGGGGAAGGGAGTGAAGTCAGGGGCCTGACCCGGCCACTCTGACTTGATGTGACTCAGTCAAAATAAGTGACTTTAATCTCTGAGCCTCAGTTTCCCCGCAAGTCAGGAAGGAGAGATGCAATGGCTATACAGACCAAGGACAAGTGGATGAACAGTGAAATATAGAGGCAGGAGTTAAGAAGTCAATATATTGGTAAATAGCGACTTTTCTCAGCAGGAATAAACCAGGGAATAACAGAAAGTTCATGCAAACCTACTGGCTTTGACTGATTGCTCAACATGAAGTAAGGGACATCAATTAATGTCTTTATGACTCTTGGGACTCCCAGGACACGTGGGGAGCTGTCCAGCACTCAGAGATCTGGGAATCACACTCTGAGGTTGGAACCATCTTGGCCCCACCACTTCACGGATCTGTCAAACACTAACTATGTCTGGCCCTGTGTTAAGCATATGTCCTGGGGAAACTGAGAGTAAATAAGAAAGCCATAATCCCTGCTCTCATGGAGCTTACACGCTAGCGGGCGAGGCAGATAATTAATCAGATAATGAGAATGAAATATCACGTGGAAAGCAGGAAAGAGTGCAGAGAATATGGAAATATACAAGAGGGGTGTCCGACCTAGCCAGTCGTCAGAGAGGGTCTCCATTTGAAATATTATGTAATGCTAGCATTTAAGAATGAACAGAAGGTGACCAGGCAAAGAACAGTGGAAACTATCCCCCAGAAAGGAAACAGCGGTGTGCTGGAGACACAGAGGTAAGAAGGCACAATTTCACTCTCATGGTGTTGCCAGGCTAATGCACAGAGCACTGAGAAACAGGCCTTCCAAAATCGCAGAAAGGACAACCAGCACAGGTAACCATCATGGCAGAAAGCTCCGTCCCATTTCCAGGACTATATCCACAGCGGTGTGTACAGGGGACAAGGGAACTGAGCAGCCAGCCTCATGGCAAGGCCTGGCCGTACTGAGGGCCCTTTGTGTGACCCTGGACTAGTTCCTTTCCCCCTCCAGCCTCACTCTCCTCACGAGGAGGTTATATCAGATACTCATGGACCTGACTTTTTACTCCGAAAATCCTATGCTCCGGCATGACTTAGCAATTTTCAGGATTTGTTTTTACTTCTAATAGAATCACAGTTGTTGTTGTTGTTGTTGTTGTTTTCCTCCTTCCACATTATGCTCCTTTATGTGGAATGGGTGGCATTATTTATTTCTTATATCCTCAGGACTTAAATCCCTGAATTATTTTAAATCTTGCCCAGGCCTGACATCACAAATAAATCCTCCATCCCAGGAGAATGGAGATAAACGGGGGCTGCCACTCCTGTGACCTCCATCAGGGATCTGGCTCCAGCAGTCCACCCAAGGAAAACACTGCACCAAGCCAGGCTGCAGGGGGGAAGGGGAACATAAGAAAAGAAAAGAAGGACACCAAAAGCTGAGCATTCTTGAAAAGACAAAAGCAGCAGCTTCCATCTGGATGCACCTCAAAGACCCCCAGCAGCCTGAGGGGACCCAATTTGGGGTCCTTGTTTTTAATTTTCAGAAGAAAAGGAGTTTGAGCCTAAGTGGGAGACAGCCGTCACCGCAAGAACTCCCAAGCCTGGGGCCCTTGCTGGGTGGTGTGGAACCCTGCCCCCACCAGACTGTGTGACCTCTGCCAGGCATCCCATTCTCCCCAAGATAGGGTTTCCTTGGCTCTAGAGCGAAGACGCCATCATCTCCTCAAAGAACCGCTAAAACAAAATTGCCTATGTGGAAATGCCTAATACCGGCACGGGACACATGAAATATTTATCAAAGAGTGGCTGAGGCTAAAGCAAGGTGGGGGCTCTGTGGAGAGCTGGCAGGGAACAGCCACGGTTCCCAGCTCTCTGGTGCCACATACCTCACAGGTGGGCGAGTTCCCCCACCCCCAAAAGGAGAAGGGACAGCACAGCTGAGTGTGAGCATTTGGGCAATGGATTTACCAGTGTTGGGTGTCAATTTTAGTTCCATTCATGTTTAAGACTTCCCTAACCTCTCCGAGCCCCAGGCTCATCAGGTGCATAAAATAGTACCTACTTCAGGTAATTTTAAGATTTAAAATGATTCTGCATATCAAGTACTTAGGGTGACACCTGGCACCTGACATGTGCACGATAAATGAAGGCTAGCAAAGCTTCCTGATCTCGCTGGTTTCTCTGAGATCTCTATCAGTTCCTTTTTTTTTTTTTTAAGGATTTTATCTATTTGACAGAGAGAGATCACAAGTAGGCAGAGAGGCAGGCAGAGAGAGAGCAGGAAGCAGGTTCCCTGCCTAGCAGAGAGCCCGATGCAGGACTTGATCCCAGAACCCCGAGATCACGACCTGAGCCGAAGGCAGAGGCTTAACCACTGAGCCATCCAGGCGCCCCTCTATCAGTTCCTTTGTCTCTGTGTCATCTGCCCCAGCCCCAAACCGCTTTCTGTGAACCCCTTTGCCCCAGAAGTCTGACTGACCTCTACAGGCTGTGTTAGCCAGGTTCTCTGGCCTTCTGCTTCCGGGTAAGGCACGGCACTGGCAGGAGATGAGAGACACTGGCGGATCAGTGAGCGGCAGGGGAGAGAAGTCAGGTTATGTACCGTCCTCACGCCCTCCCAGTCGAGCTGTGTTCCTGATAGTGGATGGGAGAACCTGTGACCGGTCCTTCCTGGCATCATCGTTCCCTCATCTGGTTCTGTCAAGAGTGGGGGCAAGAACCTCCCCTTGAAATGAAGAATGTGGCTCCTATTTCTGAGGTGTGGATACACATGGCTTCTAAGCCTCACCTTTCCCTCTGTGCTCCTTATCTGGGCAAGCTGGTAAGAAAGCCTGGGTGCTCCCTCCTTTGGGTGCTGGCTAGAGACTCCAATTATGCAAATCCCTGCCCAGCCCCAGAATAAAAACCTTAAACCAGAATAAAAACCCAGGCCCAGCCTCTCTTGCTGGCTCTCTTAAGCCATTCTGGACCCACTTGTGAGGCCTGCCCTGCTCACCCCAAACACCTGGATTATGTGAATAATTAACCATTCCATACCCGCTCCGTGTGTATGGAGTATCATCATCTCAACATCTAAACTAAATTTGGGATGGGATCATCTCCTCCCTTTGCAGGGTGACAGAAGCACCCAGACGCTCACGCACAAGGCCTCATGACCACTGGCCCTGCCTCACCTTTCAGCAAACCCGCCACGGCTACTTCTTCTCAACGTGCTCAGAGAGGAGCCATCTGTTTCCTGCTGGCGCCCTGATACAACGCTGAAGGTCTGTGAGCGTGTCCCCTAATTAAGCATCTGTTAATCGCCTACTTGTACAAGTTACCTTGTGTCTGAGAGGAACGGGTGGTGGAGGATAGCTTTACAGTATGAGAAATGGAATAAATACTTCACATACACCGTCTTATTTCATCCTCTCCACAGCCCTGCAGAATTGGTAGCGTTGGTGCCAACTGCCAACCGGTAAACGAAAGTGCAGAAAAGAAAAGCATTTGAGGGAACACAGCTCGTTCACAGCAATGGGAGGCAGGAAACTAGGACTGGCTCCCCTCCAACCCTCCTCCTTTTTTTGAAGACACAGGTATGATGTCACAGTAAGGGTAGGCCACGGGATGAGCTACACGCAATGCACACTATGAGTCATCAGCACAGAGAAAGGCCATTTGTGGTTAAGGTTGAGAGCCTGGGAGTAGGCCTGCCTAACAGGCCTGCAAGCATGTGTAGGATTTCAACTTGTGGACAGACTATGCAGAGAGGGTCTGGGAACAGCACTGGGGACATAACATGGAGATGTGGGACAGATATGCTGAATCTGGGCTTCAAGACTTCACATGTCATCAGCCATTCGTCCCTACCTAGTGCTGCCATGGCTAGTCCACAACTATACCTCTTCCCCTAAACCCCTGAGGCTGTGTAGAGCACACTGCTTTTTCAACGAACCTCAGTTTCCCTATCTACAATAGGTGGGGTGCTTGTTTTATATACACTTTCTTAAACATGGATTAAATCCACTGGTAGTATTATAGGAAGGGAACCCAAGAGGTAACACTTCTGGACTTAATTCACAGTAACTCATGTCCTGTCCTACCCACTCACTTCCACTAGCCTAGGAGCCATGTGATTGAAAACATGACCTACACGTTTCCCCTTGAAGCCTGTGTACTACCTAATACAGAGTGGCATCCAAGAAATGTTTGCAGAACATTAAATTAATGTGGTCCAGCCTCTTCTTTGGCTAAACTTGGAAAAATCAAGGACCAGGGAGGTAATAATGACTTGTCCAAAGTCACTGTGCAGATTAATGGCTTCTTCAAGGCATCAACCCAGGACAGACCCACTCTCAGAACTCAGGTTCAAGGGCTTGTTGGTGGGCCAAGGGCCACAGTTTGCTGACTTCCCTCTGGTGCTCCAGATGGTAGGTTAAAACAAGGAACAGGCCAGGTAAGTCTTTCTGTGAGCAAAAAGAGACACGGCGAGCCTTCCGAGCTTGCCTGAGTTCCCTGACCAGTTTAATCAAGTACAGAATAAAAGGCAGGCCTGATTTACCCAGTTTTTTCCAAACGCCGTTGATGAGGTACCTCACGGAAAACCACAGAAGGAGATAAACAACGGGGGGTCGGGGTATCAAAGGTGGTGGCAGAAGAGGAGGCGGTTAAGCCTCAGGAAACAAGGTCTGGTAGCTTCAGAGAACAGCAGAGGCCGGTTGAGAAAGCCCGAGAAAAGCATCCTAGGCTTAGAGAAGGACCTGGACTCAAACTTGAGTTACAAGTTGTATCAGGAACTCTGAGCCCCGACACTGCATCGTCAAGGACCCTATCAAGAGGCACAGTCCAGAGAAAACAGGCATCACTGTATTCCGCCCCACTCTGTCGTGCCCCTGGTCCTGTATCCGGCAGCATCAGGCTGTGCCTCAAGAGCAACCCCCAAACTCCGGGGGCTGCAGGGATAATGGTGTCTGACTCTGTCCATCTCTGGTTGGTAAGGGGGCCTCAGCTCATTACAGGTTCTCAGTGACCCTGGAAGGTGAGGCAGCCACCACCTTACACATGGCCACTCTCCATGTGAGCAGGAAAGATAAAGTTCTGGAACGTCTTTCCCTGACAGGTTCATGCTCCGGCCCACGAGCAGTGCCCGACACCTGCACTCCCAACATTAGTTTCTGATCCATCCGACAACAGGCGGGCGGAGAAGCGCCACCCCGGCACGAGCCCAGAGAGGAGAAGAATCAAATCCCGGACAAAGTGGAACTCGCAGTTTTGGCCAACGCACCCTCTCAGGGCAGCCCGCCATGTCCTGGTGATGTGGAGAGCCTCCACAAGCCTCTGAGCTGAGCGAAGGCGGGGAGGCAACTTGGATTCGTCCGTGGGAAGGCACCAGCCTGGGAGTCTGCAGGGAGCCCATGCTGGCAACCCCCTTCCTGCAGCCTGTGGGTGATGCTCTGGGAACTCCTTCCCGGCTCTTTCTGAGCACGGACTCTCCTCGGCAGAATGTGACAAGTTAACATAGCATTCTGTGTGCTCGGTGCCCCTGACACGACGCGCTACATAACTGAGCCCCGTTCTGCCGTTACCCAAGGCCTCGTCGTTTCCCCTTGTAAACTCGAGGGCAGGGCCTTGTCTTCCTCATCTTGCAATACCCAGCGCAGTTCCTTATGGACTGGAGGCACTGCCTGCGTGTTTATTTAATGAAGGAACGGATTCCATTTCTGAAAACGATGGCTTGAAGGATTCAGCCTAGCCAACCGTGAATGTTCCAAGGAGCATGTGCAATGATCATGCCGACAATGTCAGAGATCAGCTGATAAAGATGGATGATAAATACTAAAAATAAAAAATAACATGCCTGGAACGTCAATGTATAGATCCTTTTCCCCTTTATTCTCTGTTTTAATGTTATCATTAACTCTGTGTGGGAAGCAGAGTAGAAGATGAGGAAGTTGAGGTCCCAAGAAGTAATGGGATTTTCCCAAGGTCACACAGAAGGTCAAGGTAGAGGTAGGTTAGGAGTGTAGGCCCAGCTCTCTTTGCCCATGATCTTTCCCTAAGAATTCTTCTCCTTTCCTCCACTCCCCCTAAAACAAGAATAAGCTCTTATTGTAATATGTAGACCACATTTTACCCTGCATCTTGCAGATTAGGTTCCTGAGTCGTCCTCATGACCTCAGACTTGGTGTGCGCGCTCCCCATACCCCCTGCAGCCACCCACTTTGCCTCCCTGCTCATGCGACCCAGCTCCCAGGAACACCTGCCCTGAACCACAAATAGCATCAACTCCTTGTTCTTTGGAGAGTCCTTTAATTGGTGGGGATGTTTTCAGAGGAGAATAGAGGCTCAGTCTTATATGGCTTCACTACTCCATTTTGTGTGCTGTTTTATAACAAGGATAAACACAAGCAAACTAGAGCAGGAACAAGCCGTACTGTTGTGTAAGCTTCTCCTAGCGATTCCCCACACCCGGGCTTTGGGTGGAACAGGGCCACTCACCGAACAGATGAATAGTGTGAGGTCTACAGATGCAGTGACAAAAAAAGGCAGTGCAGTGAGTGGCTAAGAACAAGAGCTGTAAGAATCAGCCAAATCCGGGGGTGCCCGGGTGGCTCAGTCAGTTGGGCGTCCGACTCTTGATTTGTGGCTCAGGTCATGATCTCAGGGTCATAGGATCAAGCCTCGAGGAGGGCTGCATGTTGAGTGTGGAGCCTGCTGCCCCCCTCTCTCCCCCATCCCCACTCATGCTTGCTCTCTCTCTTTGTCTCTCTCAAATAAATAAGTAAATCTTTAGCGGGGGGGAGGGGGGGATCACCCAAATCTGGGTACTACCGTGGGCCTTGCTGCGTCTGAGCTCTGCAAACTTCTGGCCTTACTAACACCTCTGAGTCTCAAATTCATTCTCTGTAAAGCAGGGACATGTTCCTGATCCTCTTACGGTCGCTGTAGAAATAAATGAGAGAAGACATCTGCAGCCCCTGCAGAGGCACCCTTCACGATGAGCACGGAGCCCAGGAATTACATCACTCGTGTCTGCTTTTCCTCTGGATGGGAAACTCCTAAATGCTAAAAAGGCCCTCTTCATTTGTCTGTGGCTGCTTCCCCAGAGTCCAACACAATGCCTGGGCCACACTCAGTGCTTTAAAAACTCTTAGAATTATTGTAAGACTTGACTGAGCTCACATAGGCATCGAATGTATTTACAAAATCACTGAGGCTGTTGCTTCTCAGACACAGAGAACTTGGCTAGCTCTCACCCAGCGTTATTTTTAGGTTTGCTCAGGATCACAGAAACCTTGAGGACAGAGGGACTTTGGAGCAGCCCCCGCGCATGTGCAAGAGTCATTTCCGCAACGCCCTGTCCTGCTTCCGTACAACGAGTTCTCTGCAATATAACCCTGCCCACTGTGTGGTACGTGCCGGCTTAACACACGGTTTTCACTTGCCGTTCTGCGGGTTCTCACTTGTAAAACAGAATACCAATCCCAGGTCTTAACCGGGCCACAAGCAAAGCGAGGGGGAGTCAGAAATGAGTTTCCTATAGCTGACAATCTGGAAGCGGGCACGACTTAAATGGCAGCAAAGGACCGGGGGTTCACGAAAGTCACAGAATGCGGTCATGCTTCAGGGACCTTGGAAAAGTACAAGAGTTGACAAGAACAGATTTGAGAGCTCTAGGATTCTTTTTTTTTTTTTTTAAAGATTTTATTTACTTATTTGACAGACAGAGATCACACGTAGGCAGAGAGGCAGGCAGAGAGAGAGAGAGGAAGGGAAGCAGGCTCCCTGCTGAGCAGAGACCCCCGATGCGGGGCTAGATTCCAGGACCCTGGGATCATGACCTGAGCCAAAGGCAGAGGCTTAACTCACTGAGCCACCCAGGTGCCCCGAGAGCTCTAGGATTCTTAATCAAACCAGGGTCCTGGGAAACACACCATGAGCACACACATATGCACACACATGGATAGCTTCAGAGTTTCGAATCTCACACTCAAGACAAACTAATGAAGGCATCCATTGAAACAAAAATAACGATGATGACAGAAAGAGTCATGGGCTTTTTTTTTTTTAACTGCTCAAGGCACTCATATACCAAATAGTGGCCTCTTTTCATATGTTCGGTACACACTGCCAGGGGAGTAGGAACTGCCAAAGAAGATTCTTAGACATGCTTTCTATTACGGAGTCTCTGCCTCGTTGCAAAGCTTTTAGAATAAACGAACTCTATGTATTTGGGGAAGGTAAGCCTATAATTGTATATCCCATCACTCTTCTTCATTTCCCCAATATGCATACACTTATATATTATCTCTGGGTGAAGGGCACCAGAGGGTGGGAGAGAGCTCTTAGCCTCTATGCAAGACTAAAGGCAAACATCATAAAACTTCTTTGGTTTCCCGGGAACCAGAATGATGATTGCCATGTGCTAAGAGTTTTGATCTAAAAAACATGTATAAAAATAACACGCATTTTTAACATGTTGGTTTATAAATATAAAATCCCATTATCACAGAGCCACAGTCAGCCCAGTCTCCGAGGATTACTGTGCATTTAACACAGTAGGAAAAATAATCACCGCTCAGCTTAAGCAATGCCCCAAACCTTGACTGCAGGTATTGGCACAGAAGAGACCTGCCTGAACTTAGGTCAGGTAAAATGGGGCAAATCTATATAAGTCATCATTTACTCAGGGGAAACTAAAGTGCTGTTAATGAAGACAGAAAATCTTACAACAAACACACGGCAATACTTGCCAAGGAAAGGACAGGCCAGCCCAGATTGATAAATTCGCTTAAGTGTTCCTCCCTGCTATGGCTATTTGTTCAAACTGGAAGAGTGCTATTCAAATGTAAAGTCCTTCCTCTGGTTGTTAATAATATTATTTTATTTTTCTAAGCACCAGTGATCCCGATGGCTCTTGGAACATCTTGGGAAACGAGTCTCTATGTAACGTGATTATAATGATTCATTATATTTGTGTAGGGTTTTGTAGCTTAGAAAGCACTTTCCATCCATTATTAATATTATCATTATTAATAATAATAGCTACCATTCATTGTGTGCTTTTTAGGGGCCAGGAACTGTTCAGTGAACAGTAAACGCGGTATCTATACACTATCCCCACAAGGAGGCTGCAGACACCCATTCCACAGGGGAGGAGACCGAGGCCGCTCGGGGTCACCTCATCGAAGACTCCATAACTGGCAAGTGGCGGGAGTGACACTAAACCTCCTGCCTGCCTGACCTCAGGGTACAGGCCATTTTCTCTCGAACTGTGAGACATCATGTGGCCTTAAAATTACCTGTTTCCTATCTGTTATCTGCCATGCTTTTAGACTAAATGCTCCTTGAGGGCAGGAAACACCTGCTGTTCAGAGTCATCCTGCCACTCCCTCGCACAATGCCTGGACCACGACAGGCCCTGGACGGCCACGGGCTGAAAGAATGAATGAAGACGTCAGCACCCAAGTGAATTCTTACATCTCTTCTGAGGCGAGGAGATCACCTGTTCACATATACAGGGATATGAAGACTCGAAAAGGTAATGCGACCTCCCCAAGGGCCCACAGCTGGCAAGTGCTAGCGACAGGACTCCATCCTCAGCCCCCCGACTCTGTCTGATGGGCCACCCACAGGTCTCAGCTATCACAGCGCGTTCATCTGCTGGGTCATGGCAGGCCGAGCAGCAGGGAGGAGCTGCAGGCCAGCCCTAAGCGCAGGTGCACCGTCCACCTCCCCTCCCACCCTCACCCCTGCCCCCCAGCCCAGGTGGAAGCCCATGAATGACTATGAGCATAAATGTGGAGGCTCCTGTCGGCGTGTGGATGAGGTTGGAGGGTAAGAGACGCCGAGCTGACAATTCAGGCAGCCAAATTCCATTTGAGGGAATTTGGTTCAGTGCTTTCCATTAACAACCTTCTAAGAAAAATATAATTCCCAGGACTAAAGAAGGAAAGGAGAAAAAGAAAACAACTTTTCATCGTGTGCAGTCAATGCGAAGCCAATCAATCACACTCTTTCTCGCCCGGCCCGGCAATGCCTCGGCGAACACCAAAGGCACCGGGCCTCTGAGGTCTGCGCCGGTCCTCAGGGTGTGGTGGGGGAGAGAAGCTTCGGGAAGAGAAACAGCAGAACCTGCAAAAGCATATCTCCGTTCCAGGCCACCTTCAATCATACAAAGAAGCCTTTACGGTTTAGAAAACACTTTGCCCACATTTGGTCCCCAAAGCTTTTGGAAACGGGTAACATTATGATTCCTATTTTATAAACGAGAAATTGGATGGGAATAATTAGGTCATGTGTTCAATATCAACCCGTAAGTGGCAGGGATTTGAGATCAAATCCCAGGTCCTTGTGACCCTACAGGCCAGACTCGTCAACTCTGTATTACCAAAGGACCCCTATGACCCAAGGGAGAGCAGAGACTAAACCCAGCCGGACGTTTGCATGCATGTTACGACTTTTCTATTCCAGTTCAAGCTCATTCCGACGTGGGAACTAAAAGGGCCTGCATCTATTTTGATATGGCAACATCACTCCCTGCCTCGCCTCCCTCATCCAAGCCAAACATGAACAGAACTAGCAACGCTTTAAATTCCGTGCGCGCCATTCCTGTCAGAGCGTCCTCTCACCTGCCCACAGTGAGCTGGGAGCAAAGTGTCCAAGGCAGCCTGACCGAAGGGCAGGGAGGCACCTTTGTTAACATGTGGACTCAGGAGCCAGATGATGGGACCTTGAATCCCAGCTTTGCCCTTAATGGTTACATGACCTTGAGCGAGGCTTGTTACGTCCTCGTGTCCCAATTTCTTGATCTGGAATGTCAGGACAGCTGCAGCTCACCCCCCCAGGGTTGTGAGGATTAATGGAGCTAATACCTGGAGCCCCCAGACAGTGTCTGGAAGACGGAAAGCATTTCATAAGGTTTTGTTATTATCATGGCTAGCTGTCAAAGCCCCGACGGATCACAGGAGGCTCCGACGTCCTTGCAGAGACATCTAGTCTACCTTGCGTATTCTACGGAGGAGAAGACCGGGTCGTGGAGACAGCAAGCCTGACCCCCACCCCCACCCCACAGCACTCGGAGAGCCAGCAGCAGACAGTCTCCTGTGTCCATGTGGGGGTCTTCTGCGGCACCTCCGCACCCTTCTCAAAGCCTCATGCTTCCATGGGACTGTGCCCCTGAAAACAAATCCCCTTTCCTCACTTGTAAGAGGTGGTGGCAGGCGCTGGCCGAGCTGGGTTTTCAGAGAATCCTTAACTGCTCCTTGGCAAAGCAGCTACTGGTATTTCCAATGTCTTGTTGAACATCCTCGATCAAGAAGCTGCACAAGGCCAGACTGCAGTCCCCTGGGCCCATGTGGGCACATTAACTACCAGCCGACACAATGATTCAAGGGCTGATTATGTCCTGGGTGGATTAGCTCTGTGCCTGGCTCTTCCTCGCTCTTTCTGATGTCCCTTGGTCATTTCATGGCTCACTGACACTTTCCCCCAGAGGGGGGAGTAGTAGAGGGGGGAGCCTCCGAGGTGCTGATCAGTCAGACGCTGGCGGTAGGTAGCAAGTCTTACCGAAGCTTCCAGTGCAAAGACTGTATCTGCAAACATGGACCCATTCACATGGACGTTTGAGAGCTGAGGGGTGTTCCCAGTCACATGCTAGGATCCTGGATTTGGCAGTTCAAATCCCAGCGCTGCCACTTACTATCTATGTGAATGTAGGCCACTGAACATTCCCCCACTGAGCTTTGGTTTCTCCATCTATGAACTGAGACCAAGAGCACCTACTCAAAAGGTTGCAAAAATTACAAGAAACAATAAGCACAAGACATACAAGATAGGGCACATAGTAGGTACTCAATAAGTTTTGCCCATTATTAATTTTGAATTGCCCATTATAATTTGGAATAGTGACTACCCTTACTGCGTTGAGCACTGAACCATGGACAGAACCGTTGAATCAATACATCGTATCCCTGAAACCAATCTAATACAGTAGGTTAACTAGACTTCAGGGTTTTTTTTTTTTTAAGTCTTAAAACACAGGTTCTGACTAATGTGCACTCCAGATTGTGAGGTCCTGCAGCTCACCACCTCTTTCCTGCAAACCCTGGCTGATGCTGGCTGCCTGGAAATATACTCTGCAAATTCATCACGCAGGCTCTTGTTTGCAAGTGCATCGGAAAGAAGCAGCATAAAGGGCAGACTTGAATACGAAGCCAGATTTCCACCGCATTCCCACGGTTGTAACACTTCTAAGTTGTGGCATTACGTCTGGATATCTCTGAGACTCAGTTTCCTCATTTCTCCCCCCGGGGATGATGACATTTCTAGAGGGGCCACCTGAACGTGAGTGTGGGAAAGGGGAGCACACACATTCTTGTTGCTGTCACTGGCACTGTTGTTCTTGCTGCTAGTGGGTGGGCATATTCATAACTACTGAGTGCCTAGTAGGAGCCACGCATTGAAACACTTACCCAGCTTTACACTGATCCTGGAGACTCAGTGTGAATCCCATTTTACAGATGCAGAAATTATGCTTAGAAAGACATGGTTAAAACCTCACTTCTACAACATTCCTCTGATGCCCACCTGCTCGAACTCCCTAAGTCTGCCTCGCATTCCTTTAGCCACTAATGGGATCTTTAGGGTTTTATTACGTGTTGTCTGAGCACAGGTTTATCTACGTGAGGTGCTCAAACCAAGGACAGAGTTAGCTTTATTTCTACATCCTGGGTATGTCACATGGTGCCTAAATCATTGTCCCCTGGAGTGGAAACCCACTAGGTCAAAGGAAGAGACGCAGCCCAGCAAAACGTGCTCTTCCAGAGTTAGAAGCGTCTGCTTAGAAAGGCCTCTTTTGAAGGGGGAAATGTGATTACAGAGATGCTGGGGTTATCAAGAGTGCTTAGAAAGAAACCAGGTGGGAAATCAGAGCTCAAACTGGAACATATTCCTTCCTTCATAATGAGGGAGAAAGGAAATTGATGATGACTCTGAAGTGGCAAAGATCCTGAACCCATCTTGGATAATCTGTCTTTTGCCAGAAACAGGAAAAAGAACAAGAAGGAGAAGAAGAAGGAGAAGAAGGAGAAGGAGAAATGTGGACAATTAGGAAATAATTAAGATCTCACGGAAGCAGCTATGACAGAAAGCAGTTAAGGGAATACTTAGTGATTTGGGGAAAACACAAATCAGCAGGTTGGACAGCATGTATCCTAAGGTGTTCCCGAGAAGAGCTAATATAGTTAGTGAAGCACTCACAATTATTTCTGAAAAGTCATGGTAGAACAGCAGCAGAATATATACTTAAATTTTGTAAAACATCAAATGTCATATTTATCTTTTAGACAGAAGGGAAAAATACATGAAGCAGGCGCTTTAAGAACTAAGAGGAGAGAGAAATACTTCCAACGGCTACGTGACAAGCACTTGCAGACACAGCATCCCACGGGACCATCCACGTGCAAGCCGGGCCTGGCTTCTTCCCATTTTTCAGAGCAGGAAGCCAGGGCTCTGGATGTGGAAGCAAACTGTCGAGGGACAGCCGCTAATCATGGCCTGAGCTGGGACTCAACCCCAGTCTCTGCCTCGCTCTGGCAGGGCCCAAGTCTTACCCTTTTTATTGCTCTTCTGCAACAAAGATTAACAAATTGGACAGAACCCAGGAAAACAAAGGAATTATGAGACTGCATCATAAGACTGGGGTTATAAAAACAGCACCAATCACAGCCCGCAAACATGAGAGCTTTTCAATAGCATTACAAAGACACTGGATGAAAAGATCACAAGATGACTTAATCTGGACCACAGTAACTCAAAACCGTTCCTCACGAAATTAATTCAAATAAGCTAGGAGGGGCTGCAGAGCGGCGAGCCTCGGAAATTAGCTCAAAGGCAGTAAACAAAGAGTGATGGTGGACATAATTCAATACCAAGGAAGGCACCAAGTCTAGGGGAGCTCAAAGCCCCCCATGACGTCATTTCAAGAATCCTCCCAGCTAGTTAGTAATGCACAGCACGACTGAGTTAAGGTGCTGGGAGGAGAGTCTTGCGTGAAGCCTCATTTTGAGGCCTGGAGGTAATAAAGGAAGAAAGGCCCAGACAAGGGCTGGTTTCCTTTCTCACCACGATCACCTACAAAAGAGGAGATGTGGGCATTGCATAAAGGAGGAAGGGGTCAGGCTGGACAGGAGCCCCAAAATCTAGAGGAATCAACACCGCCAACCCAGAATTGGACACCCAGTATGTCAGGTCCTGCCTGACCACTGTGGTCCTCGTCGACCCACCCTTTCCGACTGACCCGCAGGTTGATCTCTAGAACCAGTTCTTCCTCCTGATGGAGGTCCCTGACCCCTAGTCCTTATCTAGACCACCCCCTGAGATCTGGACTTCACTGATAGTCCCAGACCAAACTCTCTCCCATCACACGTTCAGTTTATGCAACAAATGTGTCCTTGCATTACTATGTGTTATACATTGTGTTAGGTCCTAAGGATAAAAGATGGACAAGGCAGACATCTTTGCTCTGCCCTCTAGACTCTTAGGCCAGAGGAGGGTGTTTGGGCTGGGGTTTGCAGTGCACCATATAATCTCGCTTGAATTTATGTTCAGAAGATTCATCATCCTTCACAGAGGTTTAGGTGTATGGTTCAAGGTCACAGAATGAGCAAATGCCAGAGCTGGCATTCAAATCTGTGTCTCTACTACCCACACTCACCAAAGCCATCCGCAACCAATGTCTATGCCACCAGTTCATGGCTGTAGGTCAAGGAAAATAATAACTTCCATGACTGATCATCTATTTCATGCCAGGCATTTTGCTTAGCACAGGATCTCATGCAATCTTCACAAATCCTCTTATAGAGTCATCACTAACCCCTATCGCATGTCAGGAAAGGAAGCTCAAAGAGGCACCAAGTCATAAGTAGTTTGTATGTACAGAAGTGAGAGATCCCAGCTCTCTTCAAGCCCCAAGCCTTACAGACTTTAAGAAGCCCACTGTTTAGCACAGAGACGTATGTTTCCTACTACAACTGTAACACGTTGCCAGGAACTTAACAATGTAAAACAACAGAAATGTGTGATCTTACAGCTCTTGGGGGTCAGACATCCAAGTTAGGTTTCACTGGGGCAAAATTAAAGCATTGCCAGGGTCGCATTCCTTTCTGGAGGCTTGAGGGAAGAATCCCCCCCTGGCCTTTTCTAACCCCCAGAGCTGCAATCCTTGCTCCTGACCCCTTCCTCCTTGTTCAAACCTAGCAGCGTGGCATCTTTGAGTCTCCCCGTGACCTTCTCTACATCCCCTTCCCTGACTCTAATGCTCGTGCCTCACTCTTAGAAAGACCCATGTCTTTTTCTCTGGGCCCACCCAGATAATTCAGGATAATATTCCCATCTCAAGATCCTTAACTTACATCACATCTACAAAATTCCTCTTGTCCCACGCGAGCCTATTCAGGTGTTCAGATGCGGACATCCGTGGGTGTGGGGGCATTACTGAGTCTACAGAGGATAGCAGAAGCACACTTAACTATAGTGAAAACCATAAGTAATAAAGAAGACACTGAGGTTCACAGGGGTAATATGAGTCTTTGGGGACATGTGTGCAAGTGGCAAGGTAGAAATCTAAACCCATATTGGTCTAACTTCAGAGTCTATTTCCCCCTTACTACAGCATACGCAGGCCCCAGGAAGATGTCACAGACAGAGAAACCATCCAGCATGTTCAAATGGATAGGCAGCCAGATCCAAAGGAATAATCATCCGGGAAGGTTTCAAGACAGACTCAGTGACTCTCTCTGGATTGGTGGGAAATGGCTGTGGACGGTATGATTTTGCATGTCTTTGGAAATACCAAGAAATAGATGTTTCGGGGTTAGCTGAATACTGGTGAGTCTGGATAAAGGTTTTTTTTAAAAAAAAAATGTCCTCTCTCTCAGCATCCAAGCCGAGTGGAAGAAAAAGCTGTTATAGGGAGCAGGGCAAATATGGATTCAGGTTCCAGACCTTCTGAGTCCAGCCACGAGTAGTTTATGTCACTTCTTTGGGATTGGCTTCCTCACTTGACAGGAGAGGTGGGGATGTCTGCTTGGGACGAGCCAGCAGGGCAGTACCTGGTGGCACTCTCCCACGGCACCCTGTACATGGTAGGAGCTCGGTAATGATGGACGTTTTTTTCTTTCCTTCTCTGTTCTGACTTAGGTATCAGAAGAAGATACAAAGACATCCAGGTTTTGTTTGAAGACAAACTTCTAGCAACGCCACTGATTTTTAAAAAACCAACCACTCCCTCCTCTTGCCTGTGCTCAAGGCTTGGCTGAAGGCTTAGGGATCCCAGCAGACTGAGGAGGGAAGTCTGGTGGGTGGGGAGAAAACACAGCCTCCCACTAGATAGAGAGGACAAACACAATGCATTATCCAGGGTACCTGGTGGTGGGCCACTGTCAGGAAGGGGCAAGGGAGCGAGAGAGGTCCTTTGAAGCCCTCAGGACTTGGCTGATCTCTGGGTGAGGCCAGGTGCCACAGTCCCCATTCGTCAGCCTTCTCCCAGCCCCTGGCAATCTACTGGGACCTTCTCAGGAAACCCCAGGCTCTGGGCTGCGCAGGAGGTTAGTCAAGCCACCTCCCTCTTCTGGAAACCTTTACTGAAACCCTGTGTTGAAAGCCACGGGAGCACTGAACTATGAGAAACCAGATGTGGAAGGCGCTCTGGGCAGGACCCGCCTCACCTGTAAACAGAATCACGAACAGGTGGCAGGAGGTGACCCATGCCGAAACATGCTCTTACCTTTGCTGCCACATCTAAAATCCCACCTGGGCTCTGAGTGTAAACTGGTGCAGCTATTTTGGAGGGGAATTCAGTAGTATCTATGTAACATGACCATTGTGGAGTCTGCTTGAAATTCTCTCTCTTTCTCTCTCCCTCCTTCTGCCCCTCCCCCCGCTGCATGTGTACGTGCTCTGTCTCCCTCAAACAAAAAAACAAATAAAATCTTAACAAAAAAGAAATGCATACAATTGAAAGCTACATATGCAAAAAAGTTCACTGTAGCACACTTTTGATGATGAAAGATTAGAAACAACATAAATGTCCATCAAGAGGAAAATGGGTTCAATTATAGCATATCCATAATACAGGATGAGGTCATTAGAAATAATGAGGCAGATCCAACCGTTCTGATACTGAAAGATTTCAAATCATTTTTAAATGAAAAATATACACACACAAGTGTCAGAAGAAGAGAGCGATGATCCTGCATATGGGGAAAACACAGATGTGAATTGGGATTTATACGCACATGTGGATGTAAATAAAGTAAAAATAAATTGAGAAGGATGTATCCCCAAACAGTTCATGGTGGTTATCTCTGGGTAGGGAAGTGACATAGAGAATACCAGGGGCAAAGCCGTCACTTTTTACTCCATATGGTTTTATTTTGTTTATATTTTTACCAAAAGAATGGCTTTGAGTATTATTTAGGCTATTTAGAAAAGTATAAGTTACAAACTGAAAACCATTTCTACAGCTAATGGAAACAGGGAGAGGCTTGGCAGGTGGATTCAAGTCCTTCATTTCTCCTACAGGGAGGGCAAAGAGAGATGGAGGGAGGATCCTCTCCAAGGTCACCCAGTGGAGTGAGAGTGGACCCAGAGCTCCCCGTTCCCAGTGCAGAACTCTTTCCACCACTGTCAAGGTCCAGAGTCCTTGAGTGTCCATGTAACAATGGCGAGCTACCACTAGCTAGCAGGCGAACTTCCATTATTATCAGACTACCTGGGGGCAGTGTACTGTGGTGGCCTGGGTCAGGATGCCATTTCTGCTGCTGGCTGGCCTGGGGCCTCAGCTAAGTCACTTTTTCCACTGAGCCTCTGATTTCTTATCTGCAACATGGAGACAACATCAACCTTCTCACGGAGATACTATGACTATCAAATATTAATTCCCCTTCCTCTTTCCGATGCAATACTCATTCCCTTCCCTTCTTTTCTAAGATGGATGCTATTCCTGGAAACACTGAGAGACAACTAGGTTGAGTGTGTCCCAAAGCTAAGGGTTTAAATTTCTGCTATACACTAGACCTACCTGGTAGCATTTGAGAAAGTATGAAAGTACACTCTACACTTCAAGGTTGCCTCCCTCGAGCTTCTGAATGCCTTTAGGTCCTTCTTATTTTTCAGGAAAGAAAACAATATGTCTTGGGTCACATTGCTGTCATCAGGAGCAAAGGTTTCAACATGCTCCCCCGGCTCTGGGGTCTGGAGCCAGGGGTTGTCTGCAGAGGAAAAGGCATGTGAGGCAAGATGCCCCTTGAGGGAAAAAAAAAAAAAAAAAGAAAAAGAAAAAAAGGGACTCCTTGTTCTTTTGAAACTGGCAAGGGTAGTCACTAAACTACCTCCCACTGACCCAAGGAGAACCATCCCCAAGTTCAGGTAGAGCAGGCAGCTTTGACAAGGTAAAGTGATAATGACTGGCTAGCTCCAAAAATATCTCCCAACCCTCCTGTGGTTGATGCCTGGGATTCCACCATTAATCCTTCCAGTTAAGTCTTTGAAGGCCTCTGTTAGCATACAAATGCTTCTCTTGGGAAGAATAATAAAACTTAATCCAAGTGAACAAACATTTACTGACAGTTGCTTTAAACCAGGCACTTGTGAGGGGTTGTGGGATTGTCCAAAGATGCATGCAGAATTTCCTGCCCTCCAGGAGCTTAGCGCTCACTAGAAACAGTAAAATACATGCCAAACAACTGAAAGCAAGGGGAAAAATTCGAAAGTTAGGTAAAAGATACAGAAAATTTCATTATTGTTTTCTCTTCTGTATATTTTATCAAGGACTCAACTGTAGCGCCTATCACCTTGAAGGACTCCCATCAACTGTCACAATTTTTTTGAAGTATTTTACAAAGATCAATCTGACAGTTTTGTGGAAGAGTAAAAATGGACAAGGCTAGAGGCCAGAAAAAAAAAAAAAAAGATGAGAATCTAATCTGAAAGATTGCAGAGAATAAGAAACAGGCCATGAGAGTATTTGGCAGGAAAGGATAGGTTCTGGAAGGATGAAGGGATCCATTCATGCTTGTATCCAGCAGATCTTTTCTTCTTGAGCACTTACTATGTGCAAAGCTAGAACCTCAAAATACAATAGTAGGTTCTATCCCCTTGATGTTAGAGTTGAGTGTGCGAGTCACACAGTAAAAGAACATCATAAAAACAAATGTACCAGGGAACCTGGGAGGCTCTGTTAAGCATCCGACTCGTGGTTTTGGCCCAGGTCATGATCTCTGGGTTGTGAGATGGAGCCCCACATCAGGCTCTGCACTGGGCATGAAGCCTACATGAGATTCTCTCTCTTCCTCTTCCCCCCCCACCCTCCCCCCTTCAATTAATTAATTAATTAATAAGTACTCTGGAGAAGGAGGTCACGGATTGCTATGAAAGAACAGTGAGATCTGTTCTAGTTGGGGATGGTGCCATTGAGGAAGTCTTCCTCAGGGAAATGGTATTTTATTTGGACAGACCAGATAAGCAGGAATAAACTAAGTCAATGAGATACCACTCTGTCCACTAGGGGTGCTATAATCACAAGACAAACAAGAAGAAGTTTTGCTAAGAATGTGGAGAAACTGGAACCCTCATTCACAGCTGATCAGAATGTAAAATGGCGCAGCTGCTTTGAAAAACCACTGGTTGATCCTCAAGAAGTTAAAAATAGAGGTCCTTTGGTACCTAGTAATGCCACTCCTAGGTATATACCTAGAAGAAATAAAAAACACATACACAAAATGTTCCTTGGTGCATTCCTACTAATAGCCAAATAGTAGATGGATGCACTCCAGAGGTCCACTAACTGATGATACACAGAGAAATAAAATGTGGTATATCTGTACAATGGAAGATTATTTAGCAATAAAAAAGAATGAGGTACTGATGCATGCCACAACACTGAGAAACTGAAACCATTATTCCAAGTGAAAGAAGCTGGTCACAAAAGACCATATATTGCACAATTCCATTTAAATGAAATGTCCCAAACATGCCAAGTCAGAGAGACAGAAAGTAGATCGGTGGTTGGGCGCAAGAGAATGGGAGTGAATGCTAATGGTTGGTTACAGGGTTTCTTTTTAGGGTGATGAAATGTTCTGGAAGTAACACTGGAAGACAACACTGATTGTTGCATGACATTGTGCTTATACTAAATATCACTTAAATGTACACTTTCTTTAAGGGTGAATTTTATGGTATGTGAATTGCATCTCAATAAAAAATAAGACTGGGGGCACCTGGGTGGCTCAGTGGGTTAAGCCTCTGCCTTTGGCTCGGGTCATGATCTCAGGGACCTGGGATGGAGCCCCACATCAGGCTCCCTGCTCAGAGGGAAGCCTGCTTCTCCCTCTCTCACTCCTCCTGCTTGTGTTCCCTCTCTCGCTCTCTCTGTCTAATAAATAAATAAATAAAATCTTTTAAAAAAATAAGACTGAACAAGGTGAAGAGGGTACAAATAAGAACAGTGTTCTGCTCAGGGGTACCTGGGTGGCTCAGTGAGTTGGGCCTCTGACTCTGGCTTGGGTCATGGTCTTGGGGTCCTGGGATCGGAGCCCCGAGTCGGGCTTTCTGCTCGGCAGGGAGCCTGCTTCCCCCTCTCTCTCTGCCTGCCTCTCTGCCTACTTGTGATATCTTTCTCTCTCTCTCTCTCTCTGTAAAATAAATAAATAAATAAATAAATAATATCTTAAAAAAAAAAAAAAAGAATAGTGTTCTGCTCAGAGGGAAGAGAATATATAAATGACCAGGGGAGGGGAGAAGTGTTTCTTTGGTTCGTGGGGAGAAGTCAAGTCAATGTGGCTGGAGTGATGGAAGCAACAGAGAATAATAGTACATAAGACTAATACTATAGGCAGGAGTAGATCATAGGTGGCATTTAGGCTGCCTTAAGCTGGTTGGCTTTATCCTCAGAATAACACGATACGGTGGGGAGCTGTGTGGTTGTGTGTTATGTATTCACTTTGCCTGGTCTACGCAGCATGACCTGGAGGGAGCCAAGGTCAACGTAGAGGGCGACCAGCTGCACAGGTCAAAGCAAAAGAAGAAGATGGGGTAGAGTCGTACACATGGAGAAAACACACGGTGACCAATGTTTTGGGGATGAACGGCTGGGAGGATTCTGAGTTTACCAATCAGGAAAAATAGCAGGTTTGAGCAAGCAGAACAAATCTGTTCTACAGAGATGTTTAGTCAGCACCTACTACGGACCAGGACCTGGGAAACCGAGGCTCAGAGGAGTTAAGTAACTTGTCCAAATATACACAGTTGGTAGGTGGTAGCACAGGGATTCAAAACCAAGTCGGTCTAAAGTCGAAGTTCTCTGCATCCTTGCTCTACAATACACTGCTTCTAGGCGATGAAGTTCTCTGCATCCTTGCTCTACAATACACTGCTTCTAGGCGGGTGATGGCAAATGACCTTCAACACACACCCAATTCTTACCTATTAGGAGTGACTGCCTCGAGACTGGGTTGAGACAAATTCTGAGTGAGCCCAGGCCCGGCGGGGCGGGGCGGGGGGGGAGTGGGGGAACAGACCATGACTGATTGGGAAGGCAAAGCCACAGGCACGGAAGAGGCAGCGGTGGGCAAAGCACACCATATTTGCCATTCCTACTCCAGGGATTCAAGGGAGGAAGACACACATTTAGCTGAAGGGGGCATAAAAATATCCACCTATACACTGAACAAGAGATGAATGTCAAAAATATTGCACTAAGCAAGGGCATCAGAAATAAGAGTGCATTCTCTACCCAAGGCTGAGAAAAGTCGTCAGTAAAGAATCAGATGGTGGACAAATTAGGCTTTGCGGGGGCCAAACCATCTCTGTTACAACTCCTCAACGGTGCCCTTGTAATATGAAAGCAGCCACAGATAAGACATAAACCAATGAGCATGGCGGTGTGCCAATAAAACGATTTATGAACACTGAAATGGGAGTTTCATATACTTTTTATGTGTCATGATGTATCATTCTTCTTTGATGTTCCTTCCAACTCTTCAAAAATGTACAAACCATTCTTCACTCACCAGTCATACCAAAAAGAGATGGTCTATATTTGGCCCACACACCATAGTGTTCCGTCTCCTGAACCTTCTGTTCCCATTTATAAGGAAGTCAAGAATAGACAAAATTAACTAACACTGATATTTTTCAGTGCAGTAGTTGCCTATGGGTAGATGAGGGCTGACTGGAAAGGGGTCACCAGGAAACTTTCTGGAGTGATAGAAATATGCTCAGTTGGAGGGTTTGTCAAAACTCCTTGAAATGTACAGGTAAGGACGTTGCGTTTCATTGTATATACATTTAACCCCAATTTAACAATGTTGCTTTGATCTGAAACACTGGACAGAGAGAGTAAGGGTGCCTGGGAAGAGACGCCCTCTGGATGATCCTTGAAGAATAAATCCAGCCTCCACGGTAGGGAAGGAAATGTCGACAAATTGAGGAGGTAAGAGTCAATCAGGGCTCGAACATTAACAAAAAATGGGGAAAAATTCTATTCGGCAAGAAGCAATGAAAGCACACCCCTATCCACATGCCTTACTTTCCAAAAGCTCCAGCTCTGAAATAATTGCCTTTGCACAATAATTGGGGGAAGCTGTCTGGGAGCCGATACAAGTGGAGCCGGGTGCAATTTGGGGAGATTTGTTACGCTCAGCTCCCTTCTATCAATTCCAGCGGCTCAGATGTTTCTGACCTGTTGCTTGGCATATTGTGAAATCATCTTTTATTTACTGCACTTCCATTAAAAGATGAAATCCACGAACAGGGGCTCACAGGCCAGAAAATCACCATTTACGTCTCCACTTATCTCCTGTCCGTGGCCAAGAGCCTCATCTCCACGGCACCTGGGATCTGGCTTTGTACGCCAGCGTCAACGCTGCCTGGGACTATCTGTGGGGGAGCCCAGATCTGGGGAGTGGGATGGGGCCACCAGGAGGGGCTGGGCTGGGTCAACATGGCGGTCCTCTGCAAGCTCAGCCCAGGATGATGCTGGGATGCAGAGTAAGGGATGGATGCCAAGTCAGGTTTTACCCTGAACCCAAGGGGTCTGGGGACATCTGGAGTTAGGGTAGGGTGGTTGGCTGAAGTCCTGGAATGAGCTGGTGATTCAAAGACCAAAGTGAAACCCCAGATAATCTAAGGGAATTGCTGGTCCTTTTCCAGCATAGCACATGCCTGACCCTAACCATGTCCGAGATCTCTGCTCCAACATCACCTGGGCAGCCAGAGGAGTGACTGGAAATGTGGTCCTAGCTCCTTCCCAACGCTAAGCCTCGCTCTCCACACCTGTGAAAGGGGAAGAGCAAATGAGGCAATCCCCTTCAGCTCTCCAGTTCTGTCCATCCAACCTTGGTTCCCTCACTAACTTGATGGGTAACTTAGAGCAGGACATTTCCTCTAGACACCACATTGCACGAAGATGGTGACAGTGACAATCTTTAAAGACACTCCCAGGTTTAGAGGTCTCTGCTCTTGCCTGCTCAGACGATCAGGGCATTTGTCTCATTCTTCTTGACAGACAGCTCTGTGGGTCACAGTTGAGTCCCCAGCCCTCTTCCTATCCCTATTTCTCCTGGCCTGGATGTTCCTTAAGGGCACTGAAGCCATCACTGTGAGCACAAAGTATGGATGGATAGAGGCTGAAAAGGTGGAAGCGTAGCTGGAGAGCTCATGGGTTAATCAGTGTTAGAAGACTGGGTCACAGGGGCACCTGGGTGGCTCAGTGGGTTAAAGCCTCTGCCTTTGGCTCAGGTCATGATCCCAGGGTCCTGGGATTGAGTCCCACATCGGGCTCTCTGCTCAGCAGGGAGCCTGCTTCCTCCTCTCTCTCTCTCTGCCTGCCTCTCTGCCTACTTGTGATCTGTCAAATAAATAAATAAAATCTTTAAAAAAAAAAAAAGAAAGAAGACTGGGTCACAATGAACAAGAGGGAATCCGAGATCTCTGAACAGAGAATTAGAAGGAAAGACTTCCACAGGCCATACTCAATACTCCCTTCACTACCATAGTCCAATTGCAGTATACGGAGTGATAAATTACAATAAATTCCACCATGTACAGTCTCAAGAGACTGTGGCATTCCTTTTATTTCTGAGTAAGAACATGAATTGTAAGCACACATCATGCCCATTAATATGCTATGAAAGAACCATAAGGGAATATGGGCTCCTTCATCTACTGGGAAGCATGACTCAGATCCAGTGAACCATGTAGTATAAAAGAATAAGATAAAAGAATAAAAAAATAAAATAATTAAGAATTTAAAAAAATATATTCCTAGATTATGTGGTAAAGACAATAAGCACTGAATTGAGAAGTCGGGCAGAGAGAAATCTGTGAATGGAGTGCAGGGGAGTGGTGGAGAGGGAGACTGGGGGTGCACAGACAGACGGAAAAGATTTCCCAGGGAAGAAGAGCTTTGGAAGGTGGGAAGGAGTCAGGCAGGGGTGAGCACAGAGCAGATTTGTGGGGTGGGTGCAGGGTCGGAGGATGGGGGTACGGACAACTGGTTGACCAAGGCCAAGGGAGCAGGCGTGTCCTGGTTGGTGGCAGGTAGCCCAATAAGAGAAGAGTCAACCAAGTGTGCATCAATCCCCAGCCTTTACCTGCCCTAGGAAAGACAGAGGGGGGGCGGAGAAAGCAAGGAGAGAAGTGGTAAAGAGGGAGAGACATGAAGGAGAGCTCCACAGAGAGACAGAAAGCACAGAAGCACGGGCAGAGAATTCTCTGCATCCAAGAGTTTTAATCCTTGGCTGGAAGGCTGAGGCTGCCTTCCCTGCGGCAGCAGAGAACCGAGGCAGCTCTGGAGCCAGCCCCAGCCCGGGTGGGGGCGCTAAGGCGTGGAAGGGCAGCGGAGCCGTGCCAGGGAAGCCCGGTGCTCAGGCCAGTGGGGCACCTGGAACCCTGCCTCCTTCTCCGCTGCCAGCTCTAAGTTGCTAAGGTTACCTTCTGAACTGCCTAATTAGAGAAGCTGTCACTCTGACAAAGATCAGGGGGAAGGGGGGGAAAAACGAAAGCAGACATTTCATACTCTCAGACAAGAAGAAAATAATAACGCTAATTCAACAGTCATAGAAACTGCCTGCAGTCAAAGAAGACTGTGTCTTCGCCAGGACCATCTTGTCACCAGCTTGGAGAGCTGGAAATGAGCAGCTATTTCTCACCAACAGGGAGCCACTGGCAGTCTCCAGCAAGGCCCCATGGGGTGGAAGAACGGGGCTGTGTACCCATTTCGCTGCCGTGGTCGGGAAAGTCTCAATGACCCAGACACGAGGTATCCTTCTTGGGCAGCGAGGTTAATGAGGCCACGACAGCCTCTGCCCCCGTCAGTCCCCCACCGTTCAGGGATCAAGGGTACGGAGCCCAGGATGGCACCTAAACCACTTTCAGACCACACTTTCAGAGGACAGCGCTGAGAAAGCGAGGGGGAGTGCGACAGAGCAGGAAGGGATAAGGGACACAGAGGAGACTGCAAAGTCTATGAGGGACACAGGAACTGCAGAATCCCAGAGAAATGCCTCCCTCTGACAGCAGAGGGCACGCTACTCTGGGATGCCAGCTCAGCTCCTTGGCCGCCTTGGGTACCTCCAGGAGCACCCAGCACTGTGGAAACCTGTGTGTGCTGCACACGCTTCTTCACTAAGTTCCCCTGTCCCTGTGTCCCCACTTCTCTGCATCTGCACACCTCAGCCTTCTCTAACCAAGGCTACTTTCTTAGGAGAAAAAAGGGCAGCACCTGTGTTATGTGCAAGGAAGTCCATTCTCCATAACTGCATTACTCTGCAAGAAGGGGAGAAGCAGAGGAGCACTGGGCCAGGAGTCAGGAAGCTTGAGCGTGAATTGTAGCACAGCCACCAAGTCCCTGTGTGACCCTGGTCAAGTCCTTTGACCTCTCTGTGCCTCACAGTCCACACCCTGTTGACCTCCTGGGATGGGTTAAGGATTAAATGGAGAAAACGGAGAAATTCTGCTACCCAAGAAAATAAGCAACTTGGGGCTGGATCTGTACTGTCTTCAGAGATCCATCCCAGCCCATAGGAGAGACCCTGGTATACAGAAAGTATTCCAATAAATGCTCAGTGAACTGAATCAACACTGAGAATTGTACTATGCTCTATACTTATTTCTTCACAAACATCTCTAAGCACCTAATAAAGACAGGATTTCTGCCAATGCTAAGCTTATAATATAGTGGAAAAGATAAACATTAAAAAATATATGTAATTACAACCTGTGATTAAGTGCTACTAAGAGACAATATATATAAAATAGGTAGACCAACTCTAACCCAAGAAGACAGGAAAGGCTTCTCTAAGGGAGTGACATTAATTTAGGACCTGAAAAATTAGCAGGAGTCAGCCAAGCAAACACAGGGGCAGGCAAGACCCTTCCGGGCAAAGAAAACAGTCTGTGCAAAGGCCCAGGGACAGAAAGGGGACTGTTACTGGAGAGGGACTGAAAGAAGCCCAGTGAAGATGGAAACACAGAGAACAACAGGGAGAACGGCAGAATATGAGTCTGGTACTGTTCAGAGTACTGGAACCAGAGGTTCACACACTTGTTAGCATCATTTCCCTACAGCAGAGCCTTTCTTTCTGGAGGAGAAGCTGAGTCCTGCCCCTTTCTGGACATGGGCTAGGCATGAGTGCAGCAGGCCACATGAAGGATACCATCTTTGCAGGGCAAATCCATTTCCTCAGCCCTGCAACTACTTCCATGAATCAGCCTCACCTCCATAAAGGATCTTATAGACCCCTCATCTGAGATGCTCTGTTTTGCTACAAAGGCCCAGCTGAAAAGGTCTTGGAGATCATGCAGCCCAGTGGTGACTAAGTGAACCTCAGGGATTCTAAGAGATCCTCGGGGAATATCTAAATAGGTATTTCAAGGATCACTGCAGGGAGGGGGGAAGGGAAGGCCTGTAAGGTAGGGCTTGGGGTCCCCTTGCTCCCATCTAGGCCAGAATAGCTTTGTTTTCCCCAGGTTTTTACAGTGGGCATTACTTACAGCAGGCTGCCTAAGATTCCACACAAAGAAAAGCTTCTGGTGCTAAAAAGGGGAGCTGAACCAGTGCTTTCACTTCCAGAGGAGAACACCGAGGCCCCTGATGAAGACGTGTGTTTCCTTTACTACTCGGCAACCAGTTTGGTAGCAGCCCCCAGACTCAACTTTCAAAAAATAGCTCCCCCTTGAGCCACATGCGCCCTAGACGGGTTGTCAATATGGGTGTCCTCCTCTTCCCTAGATGAGGGTAAGCATGAGGCCATGCTGAGCCAATGATTGCCAGAGGGAGAGGGGAAAGGATGGACAAACTCTGGGAGCCCCTCCATCCTGGCGGGGATGCTTGGATCCCCAGAGCTGTGCCTTCTGAGCCGGCTTCTTCAGCTCTGCCATCCTTCTCCAAGCCTCCTCAAATCCTTCCCCAAAGACCCCTCTGCTTACAACAGTAGAGCTGGTTTCTGTTGTTTGCAACAGTTCCCCTCAAGAGTATCTGGACAACTTGCCCAGGGCACTCAGAGCTAGAAGTACACCCCAGATTAGAAACCAGAGCCCTTCAGCCACAGCCTGTGGCTGCCCTGGCAGGAGACCATTCACAGCTCCATGATCCCTGGGTCCTTAATCCCTACCTCTGCCTTGTCTTCCCAGCCTCTTTTCCTAAGTCTCATGGGGACAAAAAAAATATAGCCACCTCCCTTCCTTTCTAAATCCTCCCAACAGAACTCACAGGTTATCCCACCCTTGCAGTCCTACATCATAAACCTGACATCAGCCACTCTTCATGGGCCACAAAATAATTTATCCGAAAGTACAGAGAAACAAGGGTAGATATTATGCCAGGAGCTGGATTCAAGCCAAACAAAAACAAGATAAATTCTCAACTGCTTCCTTACCAGGCTACACCAATATGTGTACGTCTGTCCCTCCCACCTCAGCGAGGATTAGAGACATTTTTTTGCAATTTTCCCTGCTTCAGAAAGCACCTGTGAATATCCTGCTTCTATATCACCCTGCTCTTTGCTCACAATCTAAAGGCAATTTAATTTCCTACATGAAAGCAGCAAAGGAGCCTGGCACGGGGGGTGGCAGAGAGGGGTTTTGGGTTTTCTTCCTTTAGCTTGCTTGTTGACTACAGAGCTGTTTCCAACAGGAGCAGAAGTTGCTCCCAAGGCACTTGGAGATGGGTGCTTGTGAGCCTAACTGCATTATGTTGTAGTTTGTCCAAGTGATCCCTAACTTCATTGCACAGAGAGAAAAAGGGAAGTGACAGAGACAAATTTAACCCCTGCATTCCCTCACTAAAACTCAGGACTTAGCCTCCAGCCAAAGGGCAAAGGGAACAGAGAAGGATGTTCATGGGCCATGAAGAAAATTATTTCTGTGTGTTCTGTAGCCCCCACTTGGAGTAGAAGGGGGTGTGCAAACGCTCCACCCTAACCAGCTTTAGCCACCCACCACTTACCCCACAGTCCCCTCTGACTGGTCAGAATGGAAGTGAGAGGGAAGAACCTAGTAAGCTCTCTGACCTATCCATTCATCTGTTCATTCACGCAGTAAATATTTTTTTAAAAGATTTTATTCATTTATTTGACAGACAGAATTCACAAGTAGACAGAGAGGCAGGCAGAGAGAGAGGGGGAAGCAGGCTCCCTGCTGAGCAGAGAGCCCAATGTGGGACTCGATTGAGATCATGACCTGAACGGAAGGCAGAGGCTTTAACCCACTGAGCCACCCAGGTGCCCCAGCAACAGGATTTCAAGGCTCTTCCATGTCTTTTGGGGGCTCGATCGCTCATTTCTTTTTTATCGCTGAGTAATATTCCATTGTCTGGATGTATCACAGTTTATTTATCCATTTATCTATTCATGGACATCGTGGTTGCTCCCAAGGTTCTGCCAGCTTTAAATTAAGCTGCTGAAAACATTCATGTGCAGGATTCTGCATGGAAATACATTTTCAACTCATTTGAGTAAAATACCAAGAAATGTGAGTGCTGGATCTTATAGTAAAAATATGGTTAGCTTTGCAAGAAACCGCCAAATTGTCTAAGTCCCAGTTATACTGATGTAATTGGCCTACAGTGGATTCCAGGTCCCAGCATTTTTTAAAAGCTTCCCAAATATTCTGATGTAAAGCTTGGGTTTAATATCTTGTAGGCCTTGGTTAGGGACCATGTATTTCACTATAAGAACAACGGAAAGTCATTTTGAATTTAAGCAAAGAAGAGGCATGATTTGACCTACAAGCTTATAAAGTCATTTCAGCAGCATGTGAGGATGGATTTGGAAGGGCCGGGGAGACAGTAGGAGCAGGAATGAATCTGAGGGACCAGGATGAATTTCAGGTCAGTGATGAGAGTAATTTGTACCAGGGCAGAGATGGAAAGAAAGGGATGGATTCAAAAGACATATTAGAGAAAATTAATAAGCTCTGGCTTTTGGTTAAATATTGAAATGGAGGAAAACAAAGGGAGAAGTGCAAGGATAACAAGAAATACTTCCAATGAAGCTCTAGAAGCAAATTTAAGTCTACCTTGCAAAGAGCCACAAAAGTCACCAGCCTGTCCTCTCTTCTGTCTTCTCCCTCTTCTTCCTCCTTCTCTTCCTCTCCTACTTCTCCATCTTTGTTTTGGTCTTTGTTTGAAACAAGAAATCCTCTCGATTTAAGACCAATTGCTCTTTTAATGTACTACTAAACCCTTGCCAGCTAATCGAGCATCTTCTTTTCAGGTCGAATTCAAAAAGGCACATGGTATTTCAGGGATAAGATAACTCGACTCAGATGCCACTCAGCATCTGCTATAGCCAAAGGAGAAATTTTAGAAGGGATCTCTGAAGAAGTTTTATCATTCTTCCAAGTTTTCTTCTGAAACTCGCTAGCAGATGTTCCTAATGCCCTGAGGGGGGAAAGAGCCTTAAAACAGAGCTGATGATGAATAGTGCAAGAGCAGCAGAGGAGGTTTGAGAAAAAGGAGCCCACCAGAGTCACCGAAAAAGAGCTTCGACTCGTTAGCAAAGCAGGAATAAGTCACCCAGATCCTTTTTACCAGCTACTCTCAAAAATCTACCTCTTAGGGTGCCTGGCTGGCTCAGTGGGTTAAAGCCTCTGCCCTCGGCTCAGGTCATGATCCCCGGGTCCTGGGATCGAGCCCTGCATCGGGCTCTCTGCTCCGCGGGGAGCCTGCTTCCTCCTCTCCCTGCCTGCCTCTCTGCCTACTTGTGATCTCTGTCTGTCCAATAAATAAATCTTTAAAAAAAAAAGAGAGAGAGAGAGAAAGAAAGAAATAGGGGCCCCATGAACACATCACTTCAGCTGCAGTCTAGGGGGCCGAATGCCATCAGGGAAGATTTACCCATTAGACCCAGCAGTCAGTGTCTAGGGCCTGAAAAAAAAAAAAATCTACCTCTTACTGAAAATCAAGGTCATGGAAAAATTTATACAAGATGAACCAAGGAGTGCCTGGGTGGCTCAGAAGGTTAAGCATCCAACTCTTGATTTCGGCTCAGGTCATGATTTCAGGGTTGTAAGATGGAGTCTCACACTGGGCTCTGCACTGGGCATGAAGCTTGCTTAAGATTCTCTCTCTCCTTCTCCCACTGACCCTCCCCTTC